>VZTU01036417.1:0-43050 GCA_013400835.1 Zapornia atra | reverse complement strand
TTTTGGGTTGGTTTTTTTTTGAGATAAACAGGAGGAAATAAAATTTCAGCTCTCATAATAATTAGATATAACTCATGTTAGGGAATTAGTAGTATGCCAAACCTTATGAAGAAAGGTAGCACCACTGTTGTTGCCAAACCCAGGCTACTAAATAGTTGCTTCCCCAACCCTGTATGTCCTCTATGGTGCAGAGCCCACTATCCTGTCTGAATTGCAAAGAACCCCTTGAAAGCGTTTCCCTAGCACCAGCTGGTTCAACAGACATATTACAGGAAACTACTTTTGCCCCATAACAAATCATTATTTTTTACCTCTGTTTTTTCTCTTCAGTGATGAATATTAGCCCTTATTTGAAATTATTCACTCCAGGGGACCTTTCTGTGAGAGGAATTCCTTTGCAGGCCCCCTTGGAAACATCATTTGTTACCACTTGTTCTGAAGTTACCACACATCAGAAAACATTTTGACATCGTGAAAAAATTGAGATAAGTGAAGTGCCAAACATATTAATCCTAACTTTGATTGAACAGTTCCAGGAGCTGGCAATTGATTACAACTTTGCTAAATACTGTGACTCCTGGTGGTCACCAATTTAGAACACCCTCAAGCCTACAGAGACCTCGGTTAACACTGCCAGAGCAGGATGTTAAGGAAAAGCTTTATAACTGCTCACCACAGCCTCAATTAAGCAAAATGTGTCTTTTTTTCTGATGTGGCAGGTATAGAGATTAAAATTAATTTCCTGATTCAAACATATTTTTCTAATTCATGTAAAACAGAGTGTCTGCTCACATATCTGACCCTGCTCTGAGCAGGAGGTTGGACCAGATCACCTCTGAGATCCCTTCCAACCCTCATTATCCTTGAAACATCTGTTCATGTGTGGTCCTTCATCCTTATTCAAGATGATGAAAAATGGATTCTGAAGAGAAGAGTGCAAAAAACTGCATTCTACAAAAGAGGTAAGTGCTGATTTCCCAACCTTGTTTTTAAACTAACACAGGAGAAAATAGTTCAATTCATTATCAAGCTATATTTTTCTGAAGCTTGCTTTACAGTCATAACGATGTTTTTTTCCCTTTACAGTACTATTTGAAGAAATCAAATGGGTCTTTTTAATCTCAGATAGTACACATCACATATCTGATACTAAGCTCACTTACAAAAGGAAGAGAGAAAAGTTGAAGCTACTGTTTCATTTGTTAAGGAATTGTAACAGTAAATTAGCTGCTTCCAGAATTTCTAAACCTGAAGTTAAGGATTGTAATTTTCCCTCAGTACACATTTAAGCTTCCAGAGAAGCATATATATGCATATGCACAAATGCACAGATTACAGAAAAACATATTGCACCTTATCTAATAACAAAGACATTCTCTGACAATCTATTAACTAACATACTACACTTTTTTTTTTTTTACTGCAACTACATTGGTTTCCTCCTACATTCCTTTCAAACCAAATCCACAGGGTTGCAAATGTCATTGCTAACAAATTTTCTGGAGAGATGACAATTCTTATCAGCTTTTGCCATTAAATACTGTATTTCATTGACAGAGGGGTACCATATTAAGACAATTACAAAAGTAAAAACACCTCTCTAGGATGAACTACTGAATTGTTAAATGACACTACAGTATTAAAATGAACGTGATAAAGTCTTAGAAAACCCCTAAAATAAATATCCTTATCTCTTGTTTCCCCTATAATATAGTCACAGTCCAAAGTTTGAAAGCTTAAAATAACAAAAATACCCAAACTGTTTCTGACATGTACCATTCACTGTGTCACCTTGCATAATCTATCACAATTATACATGCAGATTAAAAGTTTTTTGAACGTCCGTCTTAGAACAGATATGCCAGTCCGTATTTCTTATTGCATTTATAATAGATTTTAAAATATTGCTGTATCATTAGGGAACCAGCTTTTTAAAAAAAGAAAAGGAAGGTATGTTTTGCTCTTCAACTTAATTAGTAATCGTTAGATCAGGTCATCCAGAATAAAATAGTAACGCTGAAAAGTACCTCAACCATTTGAAGTGTCTGAGATCGGTGAAAAGAAAAACCAAAAATACCCACTAGTGTCTGCAGTCCCGTTTTTAAAAAAAATCAAAAGGCAAAAAGCAGCAGTGATCAATGACTCCTCTGTGCATTCCAGATAACAATCCACAGCGCTAGCGTCAGGCAATGCAGTTCAAAACCATACAATGCAGACTACGCACAAAGTCCCAGTTTCAAACAGATGTAGCAGCACAAGGACAAACTCTCACAAATAACACAGCTCACGCTGTCTCCAGAAAGTACCACTCGGGATCCCCAGGGGAACGGTTAATGATCCTTCCCAAACCAGAGCCCCGCGTGGAGCCTGGTCATGATGAGAATTCAAGAAGTGCAACATTAACAATTAATAGGTTTTAAATATATCAGAAACCAGGGTGGATTACAGCATGCTGGAAAAATAAAATAGTGTCTCTCCGTTCAGAGAGTAATGCTGCAGGGTAAACTGATCTCAGATCACGACAAAATTATCCTCATTGCAGGGAGGAAGGGAGTGAGAAAGAGGGAGAGAATAATTTGTTGAGGTATATATTAGGAAATGACGCAGCATACTTTGCCCAGTGGGGAGCACCAGTATTTAAAAAACAATTCTATAAAACAAAATAACAACAGACACTAACAGCTACCACAAATGCAAACAAAATTCTGCACTGTGCTGTTTATGCTACAGGAAAAATTAATAAAGCAATTTGCAGTGTTCTGGTAGCCATAACTAAGTTTAACAATCTTTTAGTCTTGTTCTCCTACCTCAATTGGTTTAATAAAAAGTTAAATTTAAAAACATCTTTGCAATAAAGTTGAAGATGCCATCTTTTTGCAACAGGTCTCCTTAAAACCACCCAAACTAGGGAGGTGTACAGGGATCAACAGAATCTGTACAGCTTTCAGCAATCATCTACTACTGCTTCTGGTTCCCGATTGCAGAACATGTGAACATGAGAAATATTCTACAACTACTGAGACAGGAAATAACGATTTTCAAAGCACTTCAAAAATTCAAATGTAGCCAAGGAAAATCCAAAAGCAGAGAAGAACTGCTCAACTTAACTAAAGTTGCATCTAGCCTGTCACATTATTCCTTGAAACAATCCTTTGTCATTATCAAGAGAAGAACAGGAGCAGCATAAACATATGTGGTATTTCCCCCCCAACTATGCCAGCTGTTAATGGTCAATTCATAGCACATCACTTTCAACATCAAGTTTTGTGAAGTCTTCCTTAAGCGTGCACCACTTTACATTTTCACCAGCCATTTATTGTCTGGCTTTTCTGTTTCATTAAGGTATTCATTAAGGTATTCATTAAGCACACGAGGGTCCTCTTATACCAAATTAATTTTTTTAAAAATCTTTTGTCAAGGGGTTTTTTGAAAACCCTTTTGGTAATTCTAAATACATTGATTAAAACATCCTTATTCATGTGTTTGCTGTCCTCTACAAACAGGTTTTTAAAGAAGGATTTATCTTTAAAAAGGAATTATGTTGACACTTTATAGGCAGTCTACAACATGAGGTGCCCTCATACTTTTCTTTTTGAGGTTTCTATTAATTTTCCTGGCAAATATATGCCACCTAAAAGCTTACATTCTCCATGGAATGGGTTTCAAAAACTTGCATCGTATTTGCCACCTTTCAGTCCTCAGATACAAAAGCACTTTTATATGACCACAATATCATCAATAATTCAACAATTTCAACCTTGAATTCCCTTACAATTCCTGCTATCAGAAACTCTGCCCTGCTGCATATGTCATGGTACCACAGATTCTTCTGGTACCTTCTGGTAACTGAACCAGACTACTAAGAGACATAAAGGCATGCATAGAAAGGAGAAGAAAAAATGGCCAAGTGCATCAGGAGAACTGCAGTGAAACTGAAGTTCTGGTTATTTTAAAAGACCTCTTTCCACATAGCACATAATGCAAACACCAATTTCTGAGCCTCAGAAATAAATTGTATTGATCCAGTCAAGAGGTAAATTGCTGCAACAGAAAGGTTAGGCATCATTTCTAAGCTTTTTTTTTTTTAAATGAGGTGACATTACATTGCAAGAAAAGCTGCTTATGCGGATGTTGGAAATCCAGAATATTTGTATTGGGTTTTTGCTCAGGTGTAATCTCCAGTTTAAAAGTTTGGATAAACCCATATGCTTATCTGAGTTGAAGCTTGTGGTGCTTGCCTAGTATCCAGAGCTAAATTTCTGGGTTTACATCTAAGCTAGTGACTCTGCACTGATTTACACTTGCCGCTTGTACCTAATGACCTAATTCCTGAGCTTTCATTCGCTTCCTGATCTGCTTAAGTACCAAAGCATGCTAAGCAAGTGTTCTACAGGCTATTCTTACCACTCTAACAAAAATCTATACCCAAAATCTACATCTTCTCCTAACAGCAGCACAATACTAAATCTCAGTAACATTTAAAATTGTGACTGGCAGTTTATGCCCTCAGTTCAGTTACCTCTCATAATGATGTAACTCTTGGGTCACATTTAAAGCTTTCTGTAAGACATGCATTTGTAAACAGAACATTGTTAAGTGGGTATAAGAGATTTAACTCTTAAGCGCTGGGCATTGAGAAGCCCCTGAAAAAACACTGAGAGTGGCCCTGTGGCACACTGTGCTGTTCTACTCTGATACAGCAAAATTTTAAACCGTATGTGGAATGAACTGATAATGCACAACTTACTTTTCTTGTGGGAATGAGGCCAATGGTCCCCAGGTACCAGCTCTCCCTGACTAGCCCAGAGTGTGTCTCCACAGACACGTGTTTCTGAAGGGTGAGCCTGCAGTTCTCTAAACACCATCTCCCCACACCCCCATATCTATGCTCTCCACAGCATTTTGGGGTTTGAAAAACTGGGCAGATGTAAACGGACAACAAAACAGTGGAGGGCTTCTGTCAGATTCCCAGCAGTTGATTCAGAGACTTGTGCAAATGTTTAATTAGAACATAAAGAAAAATTACGGTACAATATTATAGGTTTTTATAACATAATCCTGTGATTTAACAGGGGGTTGCTTAATTACATTTTGTTGTTTAACAGGCTCTCTTAATGCATTTACACACAGCACATTTTCAGAGAGCATGAAATCTGGATCTCATTGAAATCAAACCCAAACCTCTCAGGTTGCAATGAGTCCCTGATTTTACTCTCTTTTTCCGATTCTGAGTAGATGCCTTTCCCCAAGTGCAGAACACACATAAGCATCCACTAAGAAAGGATTCAGACCACAGGGCCTATCATCTCCCATCCTTTCCACACAGCTCCCAAAATGCAGTAACAACACAGTACTCTGAACGCAAACCTCTCTGACTGTACAGTCTCACTGTGTTTGTGTCTCCTCATTTTGATCAACGTGGCAGCAAGCTCCAGCTTCCCCAAGGAAAACAGTGACTGTGCCAGCTGTGACCCTCCTCAAACTACCGCTAGGCAGTGAGATCAGCCTGGAGGCTTTATAAAACAAACCAAAAAACCTCGTTGTAATTCACTTGCTAACCTGTCAGATACTACAGATGTCCATGATGAGTTGTTGAAACAACAGTGCACACTGGAAAAATAAAAAGCAAAGAGATGCCTTTGGAGTTTACACTTTTACTTCGTTTTTAGTACAAGACCACTAAAAGGGCACCTAGAGGTGGGAACAACCATTTTGTCTTAAAAGTGCAGAAATATTTATAAATTAAGCTTCCTCATTTTCCTTTTAGAGATTAAGGTTCAGCTAATTTTGGTTTTGTAAATTCCATGTTATTTCTGTTCGCAGAGTTACAGGGCAGGAGTCACTGACTTGGGAGACTGGTTTTCTGCCTCTAGCCACCAGCAGCTAAGCTTCCCTTCCAGTCCTATGGCAAAATGCAGAGCGACTTGGCATGCTGCCTTCTTCCATATTCCCCTCTAAAAGAGCAGCCTGCATGGAAAAATTAAAAAGAGGATAATTTCCTCTCTGAGTCCATATCTGTAGATCACACAGAACACTGAAACCTGTATCTACAGCATTTCACAGGTTTGTTTCAGACCAGAAGAAACCATTTCCGGAAAAATGCATGACAATTTCATGCACAGGAGTTTCAGTTCTTCCTATTATGAAGTCTGGGGTGGTGGGAGGCAACACAAAACCCACCACCATAGGTTTCCAACTAAGATTATAACATCACCACTGGAGAAGCAATGCTAATAATTGATTATTCCCACAGTTAAAATCTACATCTTACCATGTCTATTATAAACAGCTTGATCCAGTTACGTATCACTATTAAAGGTCTCCCTCATCTCAGATGTCTTGTGAACATAGAATCATAGAATGTCGGCACCTGGACAGTGCCACCAGCCACTCACTATAAAAGCCTTGGCTCATTTAGTGGATTTTCTCTGACTCCTTTTCAGATTTTCAATATGTCATTGAAACATAGGTACTAAAAGTTAGAACATTGTGTGCAAATATACTTTCTCTTCCTCTATTTAATTACACTTTTTGTTTTAACAAGAAACGTATTAATCTTCTTGCCTCAGTATCAAATTGGGAAGCATAGCCTTAAATCTTTGTTGACATGCCCATTTATCCATCGTGCATTAACACAAAAAATTTCACCATCACATGTCCATCTCCATCTTACGATGTGCTCTGATCCAGCCTGGGAGAGGCAGCTGGCTGGAACAGCACCAAACCAGGAATCTTATTTTGAGGTAGAGACGGCTTTCAGAGGGGTCTGCACTTAGTATAATTTGCAAGACTTTGTCGGACCAAGCTCAGGAGGCCGAGGATGAATCCCAGCCTTCTCAGCAGAATATTGTTTCTCCTCAATCAGTCCAAAATAGTGGTTTAGGCCAACATAAGCAAAAGGGAAAACATTCTACACTGTCACATTGAAATAAAATCAGAAATTTTCTAATCTTTTGCTCTTCTGTCCTCTATTTTTTGACTTCTTTGGCTTAAATCAAGAAACTCTGCTGTTAAAAAAAGAGATAGGGCAAAAAACTAATCTCTCCCTACTCCCTTCTTGTCTTCCCATATAACATGATATGATTAAGCAAAGAGATCAAGAGGAAATTGAGAGAACACATTTTAATTCTTTTTTAATATTTTTTTTTTCAGTGCTGGAGATTTTTCCTCAGTTTCTTATAGGGCTTATGCTCAAGTGTGGATATAAATCTAAAACCCAATTGTGTTTGTAATGAGAATGCCAGCAATGGATTTAACCCCTACGGTACAAAAATGTCAAATTTTCTGCTCAATACAAGCTTAGAGATTGTTACAGGTGAAATGAAGAAAGAGAAAGCTGCTGCAAATGTTTTGGGATAAAAGAGAACTCACTCCCTCTGCCAAGCAAACAGAGAATGGGGAAAAAGTATCTGAGGTTTAATGTGGTTTTTTAGACACTAAACTCCCCCAGCTTGAAATACATCAGCAGCTCCTTTTTTAGTCCACCCAGGTTACTCCTCTACCAAGGCTGTTATAGGTAAGATGAAATTTTAGAACCACAATAAACTGAACATGAGAAAAAGAATAGTACAAACTTACACTCAAGGAATATAACAATTTCATTTCCCTTTGTGACTCTGCTGGCTCACAAATTTAATTGTACATGAGTCACTTCACCTGAGTCTTATATTATTTGTTTGTAAAATGAGGATAAATATATTTGCAACCTCGCAAAAAGGCTGAAAGGTCTAAATAACATGTTTACAACTCTTCAGAATCATCTGATGGAAGATGCTATATAACTGCTACTTATTATTACGGCTGCTCTTATTCAGAACACTCAGCTGTGTTTAGCTAAACAAAAAAGCTACCAAAACCTAGCAAAGAACCCCAAACATACTAAAGTTTGAGACTCATTGAAAATCAAACCAATAACATACTCTGGGAGCAAAACTATTCTTGTTAAACTACCTATTACCATTTGACAGTAAAATAATACAAATAGGTAAAACAATATGACAAATTACCTTTCAGTAGAATCCTGCCAAAAGTCTCAAGCCTATAAGTCTAAGTCAGAGAAGCAGCTTAGATAATGTGTGGGGTAATCAAGATTCCTGATATTGGCTTTCATCTTTGAGGCAGTCCTTAGCTACGACCCTTTTCTTCTTAAGGGTCTGCTTTAAGTTTTGCTGACAGTTTTGTTGCTCCCAGCCTACGCCAAAACACCAACACCACAAAGATGAATGGTATTCCATTAGGTAGATTTGAATTTCCTCCACTGCTCTGAACTGCGCAAAGAGAGGTTAGGGAGAAATTCATGGCCTTGATTAATTCTGTGAACAGAATAAAGACATGGGAAGCCTAGTCTTCCGAAGTGAATTAATATTATTACCTCTCTAGGAAAAAAATATATCTAAAAAGAGGATAAATTATATATGCATATATGTATTTGAATGCAAATGTATAAAATGGCTGAATAAAAATGAAAAGCAAATCAGAACTGAGATTTACATAAGTACGCTAGCTGACAGCTGTCATCTACTCTTCACAGTAGGTAAGGAATAATAGGCTTGCTTCATTTAAAGATCAATAATGATGTGTCTGGTTTGGGTTTGGTTTGCTGGGTTTTTATCACCAGCCCTACACACTACACTGTCTTTAAAATGTTTCCGATTAAAAAATGCTGTATTTGGACATGAACCTTTAAAGAAATATTCCATTTCTAACTAAACATGTTCTGAAACTTAAGGTAGCATTGAATTCGGTAGATTTTTTTTTTCTTTAAATCAAAATAAATGAGACACAAAGCAAAGTAGAAACCTGTATCTTCTAACAAATACATGAGCAAGAAATGTGATCCCCTTTCCCTTGTGTTAACTCAAGGAAGCAGCTGAACTTTGTGGTATCTCTACTGTGAGACCAGATAGATTTAAAACAGAACAGTTTGAAAGGGATAGCTCTTCAGGTCAGCCTTGCTCTGGCAGTTGAAATGAGCTGGTCAGTGCTTCAAACCTGTGTATCACTGGTTTCAGATGTGCTAAAGACAGACAGGTTTCCCACTATGACTTTAAATTACCATATAGTACATTTAATCTAGATACAGTCAATTTTATGACAATTTAAAAAAAACCACTAACTATATCCACATTCAGAAAGAAAGACTACAACAACAATTAGATCTTAGCTACGTTCTTATAAATTATTTATTAATTATTATCGCAGTAATTCTTAGCTTCTCGTGGAACAATGTGGTAAATATATATGAGAGGGCAGGAAAGCCAGACATGTACAGCCAGCATGCTGTAAAAGCAGCCATTTCTGCATTCCTGAAGAACTTCTGACACATGAGCAACTCAGAGGTCTCCAAAGGTGCTCTAGAATTTTGCTTAGGAAAAGAATAACAATTAGAAATTAGCAAAACCTTTATGAGCAAAGTGGTACAATACATGTGCCCTGATTGTCTTGAACTACAATTTTTCAACTGCTTGCTTTGAGTGGGAACAGTTTCCTCCCCATCTGTTTGCAAAACATCCTTCAGCGGTTTGATGCCCATAAGATTTATGGCTAACAACCCTCTCCCTTGTGTCATAATCACACTACTAACTTGAGAAGAATTTTATTTTTTTCCATATCAAACTCTGTATCTGACTAGATGTTTGCTTCCAGCTCAATCTTTTTTGAAAGTTTCAGAAGATACAGCTCAAGTATTCTGTGGGGAAAATATACATCCTTAAAGAAGTATTTTTCAGGTTACACCACGACCTCCAACAAAGGTGGAGAAGAATTTTTCCTAAAACTCCTACCACAGCTGAAAGAGATAAATCTCTGGTGGTTTCCACCAAAGCCATAGAAAGACAAGGATGAATTCCTGGCTTTGTACAAAAAGCCTAAGGGACACCAAAAAAATGGACTCCAAGATACTGAAAAGAGGAAGACATGGAGGGTAAAGGGGCTCTGCAACCAGGTGCTGTGAGAAGAGAGCCAGAGGAGAAAGCAAAAACTAGGCACAGAGCAGAGGTCTGTGCTGCCAGAGTTTTGGCTTCAGTATACGGTTCCTGAACCTCTCCTTTCCTAACCTGTAAGTATCTGCAAAAATACCCATTATTCTCTACTATTTCCTTTGCAAAAGGTAGCAGGCTGATTCCTCACGTTGTAGTTTGGGTGACTGTCTATGAGTTGGAAAACATGGACTGTTGTATTCATAAAAACTAAAAGTGAAATAGGAATGCTTTTAAGTGCTTAACACAGGAATAGAAGGCAAATCTGAAGTGCCTTTTGCACCTGCATGACTATAAAAAAAAAGTACGAAATGTCTGCAAGAAAAAAATCTTGACATGTCTTATTTAAAACGTCAAACCATAACAACAAACAAAATACCCAGCTACCCCACAAAACACTTCTTCTAAGGTAAGAGCTTAAATTTCCTTCCTGTCCTGTGGTTAATGAGGGTACAGCACAGCTCTGAAAACCTCACCTGCTCTCTGGAGCAATTTCAGAGGAAGAGAAGCAGAGCAGATCACATCCCCCTGGCACTTCACAAAAAGGAAAAGGGGAAATCAGAGCACATGAACAGGCTACTTCAGTAAAGAGGACCACAGATAACAGGTTAGCAATATCCAGTTGGCTGCATCTGTAATCTGCTCCTCCTATATACAGCCCTGAGCTCCAGAGCATACTTTGGCACTGCAACAGGGCGTTAAGTGGCTGAATTCAGAGCCCGCTAAGGAAACGGCAAGCTCCAGAGCCACAGCACTGTGCCAAAGGCAGAAGAGGCACTTGGCGTAGAGAGGTGAGGGAAGCCAGCAATACGAGTGCCCCGCGCTCTTATCTGCTGACCTCTGCCTTGGCTGATTATTGGGCCCTTCAAATGAGAACTAGATATATAGCAAATAAAAATGAGGGACATAATTGAAAATGCAGAAGAGGAAAGAGCAAATTAGTCCCTCCCAGTAGTTGTCTTGGGGGTTGGCCAGGCATGCTTAGTCCAGGCAAGGCTAATGCTGGAGAAGAGACAGAGATTTCTGACTAAGTTACTAGTCAGCTCCTCTTTCCCTTCCTGTAGCCCATTCCAGCTGGCTCACCTTCACTGACAGATGTAAAATACTTCTGGCCTACTTCGCAAGGGGACTGAGGGAACTCTAATATAAAGAATCAGCATATACCTACTTGAAGAGAAATAGATGCTGAAGCAATAACTAGGCCACATTAACCCATGTGTCCTCTAAAATATGAAGGTATGAACTGGCATTTAGAAACCAATCATGGGCTAGTTAGATGGAAAATACTCGACTAATGTGAAAGCTACAAGAGATGCTATAATCTTTGATTACCCCTGAGGCCATAACAAACTCAGAAGGAAGCATATGAATTGCTGATTATTTTCTATGATGATAGAATCTGTGAAGTTGCTGATACTGCTGTTGTGCAGACTGACAGGTCCCTGGCTGTACCACTGCAACTAAATTTGAATCATGTAGTGCTGCTCTCATTTCAGGACAAGGTAGAATGCACTGGAAATTTGTGGCATTTTTTAGTTTTTCTTTTTTTTTTCTGGAGAGCATGCATCATTTATAGGGACATGCAGACAGTGATAATTTAGTTTGTCTGCAAGATAAATCCCAACTGTCAGTCACTTGAGCACCTGCATCGTGATAACCTACAATGATGTGATCACAAAGCATCCTTTCTTCATCCAGTCCACAAGATGGATGACATGAGGAAATGAATCAGGGAGGTGTAGAGAAAGAATGGCACAGAAGGTGAAAGCCAGTAAGCATAAAATTCCTGAGTACATGATATTAAACATACGATGGGGACCAAATGAAGATCACTGCGTGATCTTTGATTTCCAGTGATTTTATACACTTGACTTTGAAGGCTTACAGATCTCTAAACATAATCAATATACAAGTCGTTACACGTTAAATAATCATAAAGTCATTTTAACATGCAAAAAGGAGGAGTCTGTTTAAACAATACCTTTCCATACAGCATCCATTCCAAACCAGAGGTAATAATTTGGGAAGTTCTTATCATGCTGTCTCCTATTTCAGTATATGGATTACATATAGCCTGGTTTCAGCTGAGATAGAGTTAGTTTTCTTCCTAGTAGCTAATACGGGGCTAAACAAGAATATTTAAAGTAATAATACCAGCCAAGAATTTGATTCAAGTTATGCACTTCAGACAGCAGGGAGACAGCAGGGTATGAGTAACTGAGAAAAAGCTTTTAGAACTTGATGCCAGGACAAACACGCTGTCACCTTTGGATCCGCTGCTGCAGCACTTCTGAGAGAGGATTTGTCCTTCTGTGCATCAATTCAGTTGCAGGCTGTGACAGCCTGATCATGCCTGTCCTGTTCTGACAAAATTATTTGCTGGTGCTGTGAAAAGACCAGGAAAGAAGAGAGCTCCTATTCTGTAATACCTCTCTGCCTGAAATCCTTCATTCTGCACTTCAAGGATCCCTTTCCTGGCTGAACTGTTGAAAGAAAAAGGCATCTTTACTGAGAAATACAGGCATTCACCCAAGGAGTTAGTACAGTAATACCCCAATTAATTTTTCCTATACTGTAAGCAAGTCCTAAGGAACATAGACAAATGTAATTGGGGTGTGGATTGATAAGTACTATACATATGTCCACAGCATGTTTAGAACTATTAATGCTTTTAGGAGAAGCAGGAGGTCAGCATTTTAACCTAAATCACACAATTCTGTCACAAAAATAAGATATATTTGGGATAGGCATTTCTTATAAAGAAATTGAGATCTGCTCAATGCTTCCTTTCAAAGCACCGCATGTAGAGAGAAGCAAGTGATCAGAACACTTCCACAAAAGAAATGGGAACACTGACGTTTCATCTGGAGCATCACAGATGTTTTCAGCATTGAAAACTGTCAAAGTTAACTATATAAGAAAGGGTTTACACCAGATAAGAGAAGTTCTGTTGGAAACACTGTAGGGGGTAGTCCTTTATACATGTTTGTACTTAATATGTTTTACCTTGTTTTTCCTGCTCTGGTAGTTACTGTATCAAGCTCCTAAGAAGAAACTTTTCTTTTTTCGGGCCAATGAAATTAAGTTAGAAACTACCTGCTGTCAAGGCTTAGAAAAACACTTCTGTATCTGACTGCCATTGAAAATGAACAGGTGGATCCCAAGAAGTTTTCTCTTGAGACAACATTTCTTTCTGCCACCTTCAGCGAACACCCACAAGCATGAACAGGAGCCCTAGCAGGTGCTGCGGGGTCCCCCTCAGTCCGACTGAAGGCAGAGAGATGGAGTGCTGCGCCCAAGAGGTTTCACTGCCTTCAGTCCTTGGCAGGAGCTCTTGTGAGTGAAGTGCAGAGATTTCCTGATTGATCCGTAAGACAAATGGTGGCTTTTTAGAGGGGAAGGGAATAAAAGCATTTCCAAGATTCTGCTCCCGCACAAGATGAAGAATTAAGGCACTTTGGATGATGCATACATTACGGATCAACTGGATTTAACTTCTACACACTCGAGCATCTTCTGAAAAAGTCTACAAATTTTTGCATGCTCCTCCTACCACATTACAGTGAAAAAGAGGAAAAAACCCCACCAAACAGAAATGTACACTTGCAAATGCACTGTTAGAAAGGAAGGAAGTGCATGACAGCTGGTGTTCACTGTGCCTGTCAGCAGATAACCATGAATGATTTAGTTTTCCAATGAGCTTTGAAGTCCATTGTAAAAGACTGTTAGGTAAAATCAATACCTGCAAGATAAATGGCAAAGTCTGTGAATTAGAAATAGAATAGTACTGAACCACTGTTCCTCAAAAAAGATAATTTAAACATGTGGTGTCTGTGGTGCATAGCAGCACGATTTTATATAATTATCAAGAACTCCAAGGGAGGAAGTATACACTGAGTCAACAATATTTTCTGATTACCCCAGGCTTTTTTTTTTTTTTTTAATAAAACCTGTAGAAGTTTGGAGAGAAAGGAGCGGTGTGAAGGATAAACAGTCTGGGAATTAGGCAAATGGAATGTAACCCAGATAAATGTATATTAGTGTACATAGGCAAAACCAGTCTAAATATCCAAATTAATCTGTCACTAGAGGCTACCACAACTCAGAAATTCAGTAATATCACCAGTAAACAAATAACTTCGGTTGACTCTATAACAAAAGTATCCCTAAAGAAAAAGTTCTCCAAGTCTTTGGGGTACAGTTCTGGGATAGAGCTCACATATACACCAGTGCAACTGGAAAGATGACAAATCAGTAATAAAATTCTCAAGAGCATGGAAAATAAATTGCATCATGCCTAGATGATGAGAATGACACGCTGCTTTCTTAAAATTGTATTGAGTTTTGGTCCTGCACTTTATACGTACCTGGATTTTAAAAAAATCTCTTTGTACACACATTACCACACTCCCCCAATCTGCACACATGCGCATCCCCACATCTCACTCAAACCCCCAATTTTCACATGCATGTCTTGAAATGAATTAATCATATTTGCTACTGTTTAAAAGCAGTGTTGGGTGGCAGACGCTTGAAAGATGCTGGCTGATACATTACCTAATAACCACCCCACAGCACCGCATGCTGTAGCACAAGGCCTGTCAGCAAGATGTATTTGTATGCCATGAAGAAAAAAAAAATCCTCTTGCTGTTTGAACTTCAGACAGAAGGTGCGTTTGCAAAAGGAAACACTTGGCAGTGGTTCAGCTGATGGCTGTCTGGCAGCGGTGACACTGACTTCCCTTTCCACAGCTCCCTCCCCCCTCCCTTACTGTGACAAGTGTGATGCTGTGCAGTTCAGGCAACGGTCACGAATGAACAGATCGTACTCGCTGACTTGGCAGAAATGACCCAGAGCAGTTTCCTCCCTGCTGCTGTTTTGCTTGCTGTCTGCCAGCACATCCCACGCCAAATTACCTCCACGCGTGGAAACTTGAATGGCAACATGTAAAATACCAGTTTGGGGTGCTCAATGCATACAAGGCACTAATTAAACAAATTGTAAAGTGTGACAGCAGAAAGCCACCTGGTAACATTAAGAACTGTTTTATGAGCTGTTAAAGTAAAAAGTACAGAAGAGAGTAATTTTGTCACCGCTGTTCTAACAAACGTGGAGAGCTAGAGAAGTACTGAGTGTTATTTGGAAGTAGTGATTTATTTTTTTTTGCCAAAGCCCAAGATGCTTTACCATAAGCTAAAAGTATCGGGTTCACATAGGCTGGCTGCGCAATTTTAGACTTTATTGTTATTACACAGAATTAACAAAATCCTCCAGTTGCTTCGCTGGCTGCAAGCCTTACCTTGGTTTGCATCCATGGAGGATCCAGGCCTTCCCTGTCATACCTGTCTTTACATTAGATTTTGCTTTTTCCACTTCCACAGCACATGGAAATGCATGTGCTCAGGCAAATGGTCAAAACAATGCTATCACTCGTCAAATCTCTATAGAAAGGGGTTTTTCAATGTGCAGACACCACCCTAATAGAGAAGTTAAAAAAGAATCGATGCAGTTCACAGTGAGAAGGATGGATACTGCTCCAATTTTTGCCCAAGAGCAGCCACCACAGCACAGACAAAAAGCGTTCTCTAAAATTGTGTCAGCAATGTACTGTTTTAAGGCAGCTTCAGTACTGGATATTAGAACTGGCTTGGAAAGCATACATTGAAGCTAAACGTGGAAACACCTTTACTTACTGTGTTAAAATTTGGGAAGAATCCAACAGCAGAGCTGCTGTCCACAGGGAAGGACATAAAGGGTTTGATATCCAGGGAAGGCTGCATCATCAAGGTAGGTGTGCGCACAAGGGTGGGAAGTGTAGCAGTGCCTGCCAAGAGCAAACAAAACCAGGAATTCATAGTATTCTCCTTTCCACATCACGCACAGTATAGCTATCTCTTGCTGACACAACCGCCAAGAAAATAATACAGGGAGGCAATAAAGTGGCTCTGTAGGAGTTAATATTAAAAAAACAACCCAAAACCTATTTCCACACTCTACAGATGAGGCAGAACACTTCCCCTATGGCCATGGATACTCAGACACTGAAGAGGAGACATATGGTATATAAATCACATTGGCAGGTAAAATAAATCCTTTCTAAAGCTGAAAAAATCTTCTGTGCCAGAAAGGCCAAGATGGGCGCCCACAAAAGTCAGATGCTTTTGCAATCCATGGCTGCCTATTAGACCAGCTAGCAGAAACAATACATGCACACTGAAATCCAGAGGTTTGTTTCCAAACACTGAGCTGCATGCATATTCTTTCTTCTTCTGACAGTAACTACCAGGTGCTGCCCAAACACCATTTCACCTAGCATTTTAAAAAGTGCCTTCTGTTTTGCAAGGCAAGGCAAATATTAGAAAACAGCCAACAATTAAATAATCAGCTAGCACGTAAACGAACACAACTCTTTACATGCAATGCAAACTAGCATTTTCTTAATTGGACCCCAGCTCTTTCTCTACAAACAAGAGCTTTCCAGAAGTCAACATGCCGAAATTCTTTCTGTATACACTTGAGAATCATTCCCCAGCAAGACCTCGAGGGAAACGGGAAGGCACAGATGTCCAAATATTTTTTTTTAACTAGCGATCTGCCCTATTCACACAATAATGTGCCTGGTACGCAGCTTCAAGCTATGTCTGTGGGAGCTGTTTTTTTCTGAAATCATATAAAATAGATTTCAAATTAAATTTCCCTCACTGAAATAAAAAATGCAAAAAAACCCCTCCATTTTTCCTTCCTGCGATGAATAAATAATTCAACACCGACTGGAGCAGGCACTGGAACACAAGTGTCCCACACCTCTAAAGGAGGGTGAGTCACACTCTGCCTCTCCTTCCTCCGCCAGAATTTCTCCATAATTACCTCTTTCTCCCACTCACTGGTGGCCAGCACGTCAGCTGGGAGCATAACAGTCCTCAGGAGTTTCTCTGGTCTAAAGCAGAGCTGACGATACCTAAGCTTTCTCTTAAAGGAGTCACGGGAGCTTTTTCAACCCAGTTAGGAAGGGAGAAAAGTAAACAAGCAATTTTCCCCTTTTCTTCCATAAAATCAAATAATTTGCATCTACTTGCAAGATGCCAGGCAATCCTCCATATGGACTGCCCCAGCACCAATCCTCATTACAGGATCTCCCTTTCCCCTGTTAAGGACATGCAAAATTGAAGACAGAGTAGAAATTTTCCTCCTTTTCATCTTGTCATCCTGCCTCCACAGACACAATTTCAAACCCATCTTATGGTATCCAAGGGGGAAGCTGAGTTCAGAAGCCAGATTGGGCTGCCCAGATTTTTTTGATGATCAAACGCTTATAACTAGCCCTGAGCTCAAATTTCTAGATGATGGAGACAGTCATTCTGATCACAGCTGCAGCACAGTAAACATTTTATTATGTTCTAGCAGATGAATAGCAGGATATAATCTATTCTCTGTTTCTTCTACAGGAAAACTGTGATGACTGCACAAAGATGGGTCATTGACAACTATGGAGAGAGAACTGTTGAATGCCATACCAATTGAGCCACACAACTTGAAAGAAAAAAATATGCTTGAGACACGTTCCCAGAATATTTTCTCCCTTCTCCGAACCCAATACTTTCATAAGGTTTTTTCTACATAAGCCCATGAAGCTCACTGACAGCTGTGCTTAACTATAAGACAAAGCTTATTTAAGCGGAGTCACAAGCATCAGAAAGCTAAAGACTCACACACCTTTAGTTTCTTCAAATCAATAATGAACAAAAAGGCATCTATAGGAAAGCAGTGTGCCAGAGAATTTATCCAAAGAAAATATCTTCAACTACAAAAATGATGACCATTTCTACTAGCTGGTTCTGAAACAGTAGATTTACATAATTTGTATTTCAGACTTGTATTCCAACAGCGGTTATGTTGTATTCAGTTATCTAAAGCCCATAAAGCGTCACCATCAATCTAACTTCTATAAGTTTCTCTTTGAAGTTCATAAGCTATTAAAGATCCATAAAGTTAAGAAACCTGTCCTTCTCTTTACATATACGTACTGCATGAAGCTACGGTTATGTATTTTAAACTAAATTTTACAGAAAACATACAACAGAATAAATTGTGACTGACATTTAAAATAAGAGTTAAGCTAGATTTCAGATGCTGTCTTCAACCAAGGTATAGAAAGCATTTGGCATAAAAGTTTTAAAAATTAAAATGCAATTAGCATCCTCCTACAACCAATCCAACCCCAACCAACCCAATAACCTTGGTATTCCTTGGCCAAGCACAGATCATTCAATGCAACAAAGACATTTGAAATCTGCCTCCCGTTTTGCAGTCCATGGCATATTTCCTGCCAGAGTAATAGATGACTGGTGGATGAGGATGCATTCAGAGTCCATACAGAAAACACGAACACCTACCAGACTGATTAGTGGAGGCATTAATGATGACAATTTATTCACTTTGTTTGCCAGTTCACTACTTCAACTATTGCCCATCAAATACCAGTGACCCTGCGTGACTGAAGTTTGATTTTTGGACACATCTTTGAAAGCCTCTGGAAGAATGATCAGATAAAGATGATCTAAACTATAGGTAGAAGCCCTCTGCAGCAAAATCACCAAATCAAGAACAAGGCACAGTTTTACACTGGCATTGTTCCCACAGATCAAACAGATTCTCACTACCACTCCACCAAATCTTTATGCAGACCAGAGCTAGCAGGAATACCAGCATAAGAAAGATGTAGCTGTCAAGCTTTATTATCTTTATAAATTTAACAGGTGTTTATCAGTTCATTAGCATTTTAATGATAGAGACATGATGAAGACAACTCACCATGTCAAACACAGACTATTTTAAACCACTTGTCAATCTTTGGCATAAATATAACTGATATTTCTTGTAAATCCATTTGCTCATTTCAGCTTCATAATTTCAAATAATTATTTTACCTTTGTAACTTTGACTCCCACAGCAGGAGTTACCTATGCATTGGAGATGCAAGCAGTAGACAGACTTTGCCAAAGTGCACTGATCTTCACTGAGCACTTTTGTCTAAGAGAAGGAAAACAGGCTTTCATCTGAGCAGATGATCCAAAATGGCTCATTTTATTAAAAGTTTTCCTTCCTCCTACATAGATGAGGACTTAATTTTTTCAGATAAATGCAACAGGTACTGTTGTTCTTCGGCCATGTACAGAATCACAGCATCACATAAGGCTTCACGCACACTACAATGCACTGGGACACTGATGCCTTTGCAAAAGTTACAAAAGGTTGTTGTTACCCAAACCTGATCTGTCTCTAACAAAGGCGGCACATAATTAAAAATTAGGCAGTGAAAGTGATGCCTCTTATTGGTCACTCCCACGGCAAGAGGAGTCCTAGGAGCCACTAAGCCATACTTTACCTGGGAGCCAGTAAGGGGGAGGCAACCGGGGGACTTGAGAAGCCTCTACCAACATCTCACACACATGCACACAGCTCTTTTGCAGCTTCACAGAAAAACTGCAGAAGGCACAAATGGCAAGATCGCAGTTTTGGCAGAGACAATCAAAGTTAACTTCAGCCATGGTTAGCAGTCACTGCTCATCTTTTTCAAGTAAGAGCAGTGTCAAGTTCAGTCAAATCTAATCACACAATTTGTCCCTTTGTATCTCATGAAAACTATTTGTGAAAGTTTAGTTTCTATTATTTTCTCAAGTGATTTGTTTTTTTATCACTAACACAAAAAAAGTGCAGTGTCTGCACATTAATTGCTCTGATTTGGGTGAACATTAGACCATCACACAAAAAAATCCCAATTTCATCACAGAACTTACTCAGCACATTTTTGGACAAATTTCAGCATACTTAAAGAAATTAATTACTCTCTAGACTCGAAAGCATGCTCTTCCAAAGTCTTCATTAAAGGCAACAACAGAGAAATCTAAAGCTATACTCAATACTCTTCCTTTTTTTCTGTTACCTAAAGATGCTACTACAGTATTTTAACCCTCCAAACCAAGCAAGCAGCCTACACACAGAACAAGAGCAGTGGAAAAGGAACTAAGGTCCTCTCTGAACTGAATAAAAACATTCCATTAACGATATCCTGTGAACTGGACAATCTATATCAACCCTCAGATTGTGCACGCTGCCTTTGCTTTAATTTATGCATCAGACAGCACTCAGGAAAGCTTCAAAGGGACACTGAGTTATTCATACCCACTACTATTTCGGCACATTACACAAAGTTTTCAGTTTATGGATGAGCTGTGCTGGCATTTTCATCCCTGATCTGAACATATTTAGCTATGAGGAACCTTTACTTTCGACAGTAGTCTCATCTGACCTGGGAAGAGCAGCCATATAACTGACAGGATGGGTCAGTTCGGGCTTCCCCCTCCCTTGACCTTTTAAAGTGCAGCATTTTTCAGATACTGCTTGAACCAACAGTATCCCAGCAAAGATGGGTAAGTTGTGCCTTTTGTTTGGCCCATATTGGCTGAATTTGTTACGGACTGCAACCACACTATGCACTGCCATCCTACCTTTAGACCTCGCATTGCCATCTCCATTCACAAAGCTTCCTTCAGCTCTATTGTCTATTCCTTTGGGAAAAAAAAAACCCAACCTCAATAAAACCACCCCCAAACCAAACCAAAACACCACCACAAAAAAAACCCCACAACAATTTGCACAAGACTTTCTGACACTTCGTTATATGCAGCTTTATGGGAAGATTGGCACAATTATGTTTTTAAAAATCCCCCCCCACCTAAGTAGAGAAATGCACAATAAAATGAATAGCTTTCTTCCCTTATATCTGAGACTTCCATTGCATCATACCCCAGATCTATCTGCTTTGACTGCAAGTTTTTCTCCCCATAAAAGACAGGTGAAAATCAATCACTTGCAAATCAGTATATTTTGTAGTTTAGGTATTTACATGACATTAGCTCCTGAGATCTATTCCAACACTTAATATAAATATCAGTCCTCTTACTTTCTCAGTATGATCAGTTTACAGGATTCAGAAGTTTTCTAATTTTGTTGAGTTACAGCTATACATGGGTGTTAGAGAATGTCAATGTTTCTGTTTATGCCTAAGATAAACTCTCAAAAACTAGTGCAAGTAAAATAATTTTGAGTTTCTGAGCAGAAGTTGTTGATATCCAAATGCTTAAGGAAAGAGCTATTCTAGAAGTATTCCATCAAAAATACTCACAGAGGTGAACCTCCAGATATTCCCCCCTCTTAAATAAAAAGCATGTGAATAAATACAGCATTTTAGATTTTTTTTCTTTCCAGGATTCACTCAGCAGAACAAACATTGCTTCCTCACAACATGGTATTACAATAAAGGAGACTTATGATACCCATAGGGATTCTATTCTGTCAAAAGTAAAAGTAGTCAAGGAGAGATAAGACCATTACTTCAACAAATTTTCCCAAATGGCAAATTAACATGACCCTAAGAGATAACTTACTACCCAGGCAACTTATTTTTAAAAATAACTTGAAGCAGAAGCCCAGCATAGATGAGACATGGCACAGCCCCCAGCTGACAATAGGAAAAATGCCATCAGCACCTCTGCCCCCAGGGCACCCAACACTAACTCACTAAATGAATGAGGATGCAGGTCCTTTGGGAGTTGGTACAATTACCATCAGAGCTACTGATACACACACATCATCTAAAACTTGGAGAGCGCACTGAATTTATACCTCTTCAATAATATTCAGCTGTCAGTGAATAACCTTCCGTTGACTGATTAACAGTTTTACAAAGCACAAACAATACACACCCATCCAGGTTCAGCAAATAAAAATGGATAAGCCACTGAAAGGTGTGGGGTTTTTTTCAGAAACCACAAAGAAAGGCAGCAAAACCTGATCTAGAGCTTGTGGCTACACATAAGCACTAAAAGCCACTCTGCGTAACACATACAAGGCCAGTGATAAGAAAGCACTGGTCCTGGCCTGGCCTTCCATTGCAACGTATGGATAAAAAAATGAAATGCCAACCATTCTGAGCTTATTTCTTTAGTAAACCCAGAGGCATTTTGATGTGACTTCCCATCGGATCATACCAATTATCTATGTTTTGCTCGAGAATAACTTAACTAAAAAAGATGTCAGATTATGAAAATAATTCTCCCCCTACAAATTAAAACATGATTTCCAGTATGCTTGAGCATAAACTTAGTATTTCCATTGTTATCCATCTAGAAATAAATGTTTTATGAAGGCATGCTAACAGAATTCCTTATTCTCCTTTTGTATAAAATCAGATACCGTGAAATGAGGTATTTCTACATTTCAAATACATGTAGGATTCCAACAACTAGGTCAATAAAAAAAAAAGAAATCTGGTGCTGCTGAAATTAATGGAAAACTCTGGCATATAATCAATCCAAAATGTCAACCATCACCCAATACTGACAATTGTATAGAGCTTATTTACAATCAGAAAATAACTATAGCTATATATTGCATGTATTTCGCAGAAGATATATAAAACTAAAAACATAAACCTTCTTGTACTTACAAGTAAGGAAATCTTCAATAGATCAGCCCCTTCCTCACTGAAATATTAGGGGATGACTTGGAATTACATTCACTTTGATGAACTATTAATATTCAGATGCCTAATTGTTGTCCATCTCCATTGAAGGACGTTCATTCAAAAAACTAAAAATGTAGTCTCCAGATCATAAATACTATCCATGTACTTGATAAAGACAATAATGAAAAAGCCAATACTGAAAACCTCTATTATAATATTTCTAATATTTAAAATAACTGTTAATGTTTATTTCCTTAATCTCTGCATTTCATACATCAAAATGATGGAGAATAAACAATGCCATTTACCTGGCAGAGGAAGGGGGTAAAAGCACAATAATAGGAAACGGCGATTTCAGTATTTTACAAATACATAAAAACATAAAGGAAAATCTCATTCTCCTTGCAGTTGCACTGCATCTCTAACAATTTACAGTTACAAGAGGAATCCCTGTAGGTTCTGTATAGAAGATACCAGAACGGATGGTGTGGGAAGCCAAATAATTAGTAGTGGAACAGATTATCTTGCATTTTCCTTAAGTAACTCTATGACAATTGTGAGATCATAACATTTGGGAGAGCCCTGTCCCTCCCTGGATTTTCAGGGCGTGTGACTGGCTCCTGTCCTCTTCCTCCTTTGGCCACCACTGTCGTGTTCCTGTGGCTGAGAAAGACTGGTACACCTGCATAACTGACTGCCTACATTCTATGGCAGTTGTGCTCCGCTGCTCCATGCTTTTTTTCTGCAGTATTCATATTCCCAAGCCAAGTGGACTCCAGACATACTATACCAGTATCAAAGCATATTTGTTAGCACTGGCTCCTTGTCAAGTCTAAGCAATTAAATAAATTACAGAACATCTTCGCTATATTTAGAAGATGCTGGCTGCAGTACAAATGTAATTTGCTATTATCTATAGGTAGTATAGAAATATTTGTCATTGGTTTCTTAGAAAAGCTAACGTCTCAGACTTCCAAAGCAACCAAGACAATTTGTTTGACAGAGTGGCACGTTATAGTTTAACATCATCGAGCGCAGTAAGTTGGATTTATTCTAATCAATGACAGCTATTAATAAATGCAATAATAAATGCAATGCTCCTGCCTGCATTAAAGTGAGCTGGAGCTTTGCAGTCTCTCCCAGTTTCTTTTTCTCACAACCTCCTGGCTTGCTCCAGCCTCTCCCTCTGGTATGCACAGTGTGAGCAAGCAGCTCTGCCCCCTCCTCTGTTCTTACTGGCTTCAAGGAAATGCTGCTTTGGAGTTGTTTTTGTTTTGAAGTTTTCCAAGTATGACAAATAACAGCTGAGTCTTTTCCAGCTCTCTATTCTCTTGCCATCTGCATGAATAGAGATCTTTCTGAAATCCTTAGGATCCTTTCTCTTGATTTAAACCAGACAGAACCACCCCCACTCGCACTGCCACCTTTTCCACTCTCCCAATACAAAGGTGCAGTGAGAGAGGGTATTTGCTTTTCTGCTGTCACCCTTAATTAAAACCACAACATCATGACAAAGTCACAATCTTTTCCAGAGCATAATGCAACTTCCATGCCAGTCCCTATCTTGTCCCTCAGTGCATATTCTGGGTATCAAAGACTGTGAGTGTCCCAGGATGAAGCACTGCGCTCCCTTCCCTCTCGGTTCAGGATTCAACACAATATTTCATCATAAACTGAAGCTTCCTTTCTCAGGATCATGAGCAAAAAAACCCCTAATTTACATTACCTTAAAAGTTTTATAACTGAGGACACGGGACTGGATTCCAGGTAACTTTTTAGAAAGTCTGTTATCATCACCTCACCTTTAGCTACCCACTAAAGCCAAAACCCAAACAAGCCTATCACTGGGAATGCTGCTGGGTGACCATTTTGTTACTAATCAGTCAGAACCATGATGTCTTAACTTCTACATTTGGGAGGGGTCCTATGTCTGCAGTTGGCTTCTCTCTCCTTATTCCCCCTCAACAGTCCAACACTCCAGCTCAACTGTGCTGTGTACAAAAGGTAATAGGGGCCTAGATCCACAGGCATCCTCCCCAATATGTCTAATCATTTAGCCACATGAAACAATTTCTTAAAAGTCATGGTAGCTCAGATAATTTCATGCCTCGTTTGCTTTTCCCACATATTACACAATCACCTCTAGAAAACAGTTACCTGTATTACCTTTCTTTCATAAATTCTATTTGCATCGCTCTCTAAATATCCTTCAGATAAAAGACTGCAACAGCAGCTAATTTAGATCGTTTGAAGTGGTCTATTGAAACTGTCTGTAATGGAAACAGGGATCTTTACTCAATTAAATCTAGTTTTCCTTCCAAAAATGTTTCAACTTCTCAGAAATTTCAGAACAAGTTTGAACACCCAGTTCACCCCCTCTCTATCTAATAAGTTGCAGTTTCAATCACAATCTTCCCCTTGGTTGCTATAATTTCCATAGTTAGGCACATGTTTTAGAAGAACATGATTTAGCCTAATGTGTTTAGAAATCAGAAATGAGACCATAAGGAGAGACAAATTGAAGAGCCCTCATGACATTGTCCATATAGCCTACATTCTACACTGAATTTAGCTGCTCTGCCATGGCATGGGGTACACAGCATTTAAACAGCCATCCAAAAAAGGTCAAACATGCAAAGGTAGTGGAAATGTTTATCACAAATGCCGTTGAAGCTAAACCCAAGTGATATAATCCTTCTTCTGAGACAAGTTTTCTGAAGAAATTCCTAGATGACTTAGAAGTAGCTTAAAGACCAAAAGAACTACTTCATCATTTCCTGGTTAACACTACAGAACGGAAAGTCTTCTTCCCAAACATTCCAGAAGTTCTTCCTGGTTCGCTATCTGCTGCCTCTAACTAAAACAAGAAGAATCTCTCCATAGTATTTCCCAGAAAATTTAAACTGTCTCCTAATCAGATGGCATACTACATCTCCTTTTCAGAGTCCACACACAAAAAAGTCGCAACCAAGGACAAGCCAGAGCTCCTTTTCTTGAGCTTTACAAGTTACCAATGCACCCTATTACACTGTACCTGGAAACACAAAAAGCAGAGATGCCTCACCCTGCTCAAGAAATCAGGAGCCAGATTCAACACTTTTCTCACATACAAATAAAGACACTTTTACCCAGTTGCAAAAAGAGCACAAGATTTCCGACCGAAGTTCTTCAGGAAATTTACAAATTGACGGCAGATAATTCAAGTTCACCAGCACTTTACAGTGTTCAGAAGCTGCAGAGGATTTTGCTATGAGCACATCACCATGAATCATTTTAGCATAGCAGAAGCATAACAACACACAAAACACGTAGTCCCATAAAGGCTTCCCACTGTTAATCAGTGCCATGATGCTTACCTTTGCCCCTAAGGTTATAATCCGCCTCCTCGGCAGCTTTTGAACATACACGCAGCCTAACACAGAGCTAAATAATCCTTTCATTTCAACATGGTGCTTTTGTGCTGTTAGGTGCTATGATACAGTGGGCAACCAGCAAGCCTGGACAAATCCAATTTGTTGTAACTGTGTGCTTAGTTTTAATTACCCTTGAGGAAAGTGTTTGCAACTTGACTCCAGAGGGAGAGCAGCCCGCTACTGACATCACCTGATCAAACATAACCTAAAAGACTGATAAACTGTGTTTCAGTGGCATTTTCCCTGCTATTGTTATTAGTATTTAACTTACAGTGGCTGGAAGCTATCTGGCTGCTACAGAGCTGCATTTTAAATAACTTCTGGGTAAAAAAAAAATAAATTGTCTGCTTGAACGTTTGAATAAGTTCATAAAAGGGGACCTCAGAGCACAAGGTTACACAGACAGTGTGGGGTCTCGACATTCAGAAGATTGAAGTCCCTGAATCCTGTCTCTCCTGAATTAAGGTGTACTGCTTCACTTATTCTCAAAGTCAGGGCTGATGAGTAAGAAAGAACTTGAAAATTTATACAACTATAATACATGCCATCTATCCTCTTTTACACAGGGAAGAACGAAGGCAATAGATTTCAAATTAACAGATCTGGTAGCACAGGCCACCTCACTTGTGATCTTATCAGACATTAAGCCCCAGTGACCTTATTTGGCTTCGGGTCCAGCAGCACGCTATAAAGACATGTTAAGTTTTCAAAGACTCCGTGACATGAACTCGGACAACCCTACCCTCAGCTACATTCAAGAAGAGACTTGCACACAAACAGCAGCATATAACAGAATGTTGCTGTTAAATTACATTAACGCTGAACCAAAGAAACATTTTTAATAGAACATTTAAACTGACTTTTAAGAGCACTTCAGCTAGTATTAGCCTTTCAAAAAAGCCACCTCTGGTTTCCTGGAGACTAATTAATATCACTTTAATATGATTTGTTTTATAAATTAAATCTAATTAATCAAACACTACACTGAAAATAAAGAGAAATAAACAGAAGATGAGAGTTGGTGTACAACAGGCATGACAGCATTTTTACAAAGCGTGCCATGCAGCCTGCACCTACTTTCCATGACCACGCTGGGGGTGGGCTGGGCAGCCCCATCACCCCCCAGCTCCCCGCGCTCCCCTTCACCCATCACAGGGAGTTAGACCCATTGGAAACAAACTAGCAACAAACTCAACCAACCGTTGAGCTGGTGAGGCTGAACTCACAGTCGTGAAACAGAGAGTGCCAAGATGGGGGTGGCTGAACAGAAAAATCCTGCGCACACTGATACCTCTCACTCTCATCCAGACTCGCCTGAACTGGCCCTCATCTTTCCTGCAGTGCAGCAGACAAATTTCATGCCTGCCACACTATGTTTCTGGTTATATCTCTCAGGATGGTATCTTAGTTGATAATATGGCAGCATTAATTCATGTTTAGTATCCTAAATCCTAGTTTAAAAGACGGATCTAAGCAGCATACAGGCTTCAGCCTGGCTCCTGGAACAGGCAAGCTCTTGCCCTTTCACTTTCTAAGTCCCTGGTTATATACTACATTACATAACGAAGCCTATCTTTCTGAGAAGTAAGAACAAAGCAATGAACACTTTATAGTTCATCCCTTCTGTCCTGATTCTTGTTTAAGAACGAGCTTAAACTCTCAATCACTGGGCTTTAAATTCATGTTTAAACATTTTCCTTAATTCTCTCAAGAGTGCCACACACATTTAACCTTACTTCATACTTAACGGTTGGTAAGACTGAAACAAGAGGAGCTTTTCTGACTGAAAGGCAATACACACTTTACAGAAAACTTATGGTTTGAAATGCGGCAACAATGAGAGATGAAACTACATAATTCAGAGAAAGGGCCTTTTGTTTTTGTGAAGTGAGAAGAACTGGTAAAAGGCACCAAAGAGAGAAAACTCTGCTATTAAAGACACAGCTTCTTTCTTCCTTCCTCCTCACAATGTTTCTAGCTGTTATAATGATACCCACAGCGACAGGGAAAGTAAAAACCCTAAAATGCAACATAGATTATTGGAGAGAGGATTATTTGTGTGAGATTTTGAAATCACAGTTGAAGGCATTTCATAAAAGTATACTTTTAGACACAAATCTTAAAAACACCTCCACTGTTCCCTTTTAATTGCTTATATCTGCAAAGCCGAGGGAGGCAAGTCTGCTTTTATAAACTTAAGGCCTGGAGGTATGATGTGTGATGTACAAAACTCTGGAAAATGATCCAAACTTGTATCTGGTACCCTGGTGCAAATCTGTCAGATTTGTCTGCAGAGTCACTTGGATTAGCAGCACTACAAGTGTGAAATCTGGCCGATTAATTTCAGCAGGAGGAGCCCTGTGTAGAAACAACAGCTGCCGGGTCAAATGCTGTATCTAGTATTTCTCAATGCAAAGGAGTAGTAAGAGAAGGTACCATGCTATTTGTTAGCACTTCTTTCGTGTTTTCACTTTGATACTAGGTGATCAGAAATTACTACATGCTCTTTGCTGAATATTCTTAAACTGTTGCAGAGGATCCAAGCACAGACATAGAATACACAGACACCAAATAGAAAGGTCAAACAGTTCTGACATCAGAGATAAATGCCTTTGTAGCAGGAAGACTGCAGCAAACAAGAAAAGCAGAACAACTTGCAGTCCAGGGAGAGGTTCACAGCTTAACCACTCCTCTATTTCCATCATCCTGGACTACATGCTGCAGCTCTCCCTCCATTTCTGTGCAGATGTCCTGAATCGTACATAAAGAGTTGCTACAGTAGCACGCATTCAGCAGAGAAGTTTGCAAAGATGGGCATGAAAGACTGGCTCCTTAGTTAAGGTCCAGGCTTGTATGTTCCTGTGGATACACCAGTCATGGTTTCACAGTTGAGTGCATTCCCAAGGCATTTAAACTATGCCATGAATCTCTGCAAGAGACACAGCCTTTGAGAGTGAAACCACACACCGACTGTTGTGTAACCTAACCAAAGTTCCTACCTCAGAAACTAAGGTTCCTTCAGCGCTGCTGATTAAGAAGCAAGTGTGAACTTGCATTTTCAGAAGTAGTCTCAGGAGATCAATCATCTTCAGGAGGAGCCTACACACTTGGAACACGGTCACCTACAACAGACAGCATGAGCGACCTCCCTTCACCTCCACTGACTGTAACTACACCCTTGGGAACTTTCTGTGTCATTTTTCAGAACTTTCAAAAGCATTCTGTGGACGTATTTGATCTTAGAGCGTGGGTGAAACTTCTCCTTAACTACAGTATAGGCCTGCTAGCACAGATCAGGGAACTTAACTGATAACCTCAAAAAAAAAAAAAGAAAAAAAAGAGAAAAAGAAAAGAGATGCACAGTTTTCTTTAGACAACACTGGAGTCAGAATAGAATGTAGCTATAAACATTTTTTTTCCCAGATTTAACAGCACTTTTTGCAACAATGAACTCTAGAAGACCCTTCATTCTACATATTCGACATGTAAAAAAAACCCAAACATTAAGGAATTCACCAAATAATCATCACCAAAAAGTCATCCTATGGCACAAGATCTCACCTGCAGCACAGTCTTTAGTCCCTGCTATCCACGATGAAGGATAGGAAAAATGAATTTAAGATGGGAATAAGGCAGTATCATAAGAGCAGCTGGATTTCAGTGTGGCAAGAATTAGAAAACTTCAGTTTTGAGATTGTAAACCTTGGTGCTTACAAGAGCAGATGTTTGGACAATACAAGCCTTGTCCAGTATTTCTATTTCTGCATGTGCATAGTCAAACAATACGGTAGAGAAAATCTGTAAATCGTTACGACCACCTGGTCTTCATAAATTAGGGTAAGTATACATTATAGATCATTAAATCAATCCATCAGGTAGCAATGTGGAGTCAAAATACGACATAGGCAAAAACTACAGCAAATATCCTAACATTCTGTCTGGAAAGTTTTTTAAAGGTGACCTTGGTCCTGCAGTAAGAAATATGAAAAAAAGGTATAACTAGTATAAACGTTTGATGTGTTTCCAAACAATATTTGAGTTGCAAGAACGAGGAACTAACCTACCAGAGTAGCAATTAAGGTGAAGAAGAAAAAAGCCAAGCTCTCTCTTCTGCATAAAACCATCATGCATGCAGCCTCATAACCTGGCCACAGCATGAGGGACAAAGCTCAAAGTATGAATGTATATCCCTTACATGAAGCAAGGATTTATCAGTCCCTGTCTGATGATGCTTATTGTGCTGAGCAGCAGGTACCTTTTACTTGAAAAGGATTTGCAAATTGAATAGAGACTGAGGCAAAGCAATACAAGAAGCAAGCCCTGGGAAGTCTAGAAAATACAAGAAGTTAAATATGAAAGCCCTAGGAACAAGACACGACAGATGCAAAGGCAAGAGGGGGGCCAGGGTATTTGAAAGACTTTTGAAGTAAAGAATTCTGAAAGGTTTGGAGAATAGAATGAACTTAAATAAAAGGATGTAACTGAGAAAAATAGGTCTGAACATCAAGAAAAGCTTCATGACACCAATGTACTATTTAACATTCATGGTGGCAGCTTGTTTGAGTTGAACCATATTGTGGAAATAATCTCTCAAGAGAATTTTGGAACCTCAACTGTGCACACATTTATATCAAGACTGAAATGTTGTATGTACAAGTGAAGCAATCCCACATTGACAAGGAGAGGATTAGATGACCTGCAATGGGTACTATGGTTGCAGTCATTAAAGACGAATTGCAATAATGTTATTTATAACCAGCATCAAGCTTTTCTTCTATGAAGTATAAACATGGCCTTACTTGATTTCAAGGAGACTATGTCTTTCAGAAATAATTTTATCACAAGTTTTAGTCACGATATCAATAAAGCAAAATTCAACAGAAGCAAACAAAAGCACCCATGTATGCTACAAGCTAACATTAATGATATCCCTCAGTGAACGTATCCTACCATGTCCATTCTACAGAACATAAGTAGGCCCCTCCTGCACAAGCAGGTACATCAAAAATCTTAACATCATAACATGGAAATACATAGAAATATCTCCGTATTTCTTTGCATCAAGAAATAAAAACCTGAGCTAACAAGAGAGGAGCATTTATTTCTGTTTGAAACCTGCGTTTTCACTTTCCTGTGGTACTTTTTTTGCACTTGAAATGCAGAGAACAATACAAACACTAACAGAAGAACTCCAATAGGAATTATGTACCTATTCCTGCAGACAAGTAAAGCAGAAAACCTTCTCACATTAATACTTCTGTCAAACCTGCGGGTTGACAATTATTTTAGTAGTTCTCAATACAGTAGCAGCTGCAAATTCTCGGAAAAGAAGGTTGCTGAGATTCCCTCTCGCTCTGCAAGTGGAATTTTCCAGTTTGTATAAATGCTATTTTTGTCAAAGCAAGTTGTAGGGAGTTGTGCTACCACTGCACATGAAGTGGAAAGTTCCATGGCCATAACGAAACTGTGAACTTTTGTTCATAGAATGCTTATTTTCATATTAAGGACAAATGCATCATAGTCAAGAGCAGCATTGCTTACCTTTGTAGCAAATATAAGCTTCGTGATTTCATTCCCAAAAATAATTTGTTTCTGATTTTAAATGTTAATTTTCCATAATGCATTTCTAGCAAAGTTCATGATAAATACCATGAGTGCAGCCGCTAGATGCTGTGTCCCTTACACTTAACCATAACCATCTGCTTGCATGCAAAACCCCATGAGCTGAATCAGCAAAAAGCGAAGACAGCTTTCAGTCAGGGATACTTGGATCTGTGAAAGTTGCAACAAAGTAAAATATCTATCAAAAAATTTATATTTACTTTTTCTACAGTGACAGCAATTTTCATCCATTATTACTAGATACATCAAAGCATTTTGATGAAAAGCTGATCACTGAATCATGGACAGTAGGGACTAGACGATCTCAAGGCATCCAATCCATCTACAGGAAATAACACAAGAATTCTACCTTAAATCTGCGGTGTCAAACTCCATATTATTTGAAAAATCACTTTACTATAAATAGCACTCAGAACTGAGGGAAAAGTAGTAAAGGTAAGTGAAATGCTGGCAGGAGAATAATAATTTTTAAAAAAAAGATGTCTGCCATTGGTTCCACAGGATTTGGTGCATTTTCTGTATACTTGAGTATCTCAAAAAGAAAAAAAATAATCACATCTTTGAAACACATCTTAGAGATCTGTAAACAGGTATTCACTGAGAAGTACAAAAATCCCTAGTGCGTCTCACCTTTAAAAGATGGGTCAGCAAAATAATGTGATATTTGCAGAGTAAATAGCAAATAATGACAACTATGAAGACCTGGCTTGCAGTCTGGAATTTCAATTGCTTGAGAGAAAAGATAAAGGAAAATAATTACATAGATTATAATTGTTAATTATGCATTCTGATTGGAATTATAACAAGTACTCATGCATTTCAAAGTTCACTAGCAACTAGATGTTGAGAGAACTGCCTAAACTAGTGAGAACAACATAGATGTATGGTCCATCTTTCCCTGGAGGTTTGGAATCTGTCGCAGTTTTGTGTAGCTGGGTACTGGTAGAGAAGGGGGGGCTGCAGTTTGGGTGAGAATAGCCAATATAATCTGAAGGTCGTGAGTCCCAGTCCTTCATGGGGTCACAACCTCCCTCCCCCCCGCAAACCTGCTCTGGCGTGAATCTCTCCCTTGCTCATCTCTGTGTGTCTCTCTCCCTGTCCTTATCTTGACTCCTAAGCTTCTCAATATATATTTTCTCTCCTGTCCAACTGAAAACGGGAGTGATAGACTGACTTTGGTGGGCTTCTGGCCTCCAGCCAGGCCTAAACCACCACAGAATCCTACTGCTCAAAGTTTCAGTTACAGTGGAAAAGTTACAGTTATGTAAGTATAAGTACATATTTGGCTTGCAAAAACAACTGAAGATAAATCACAGCACAAAAGAATCATATGCAGCATCAATTTTCAGAAGAGATTATACAGCTGGATTTAGGGGCAATAGCAACCTTGCATGTAGGTCATACAACTTAGGTAATCAGTGAGATTTACCACATACACCACGTCAAAAGGGAAATGCTCCCCAAAACATGCAAGCACAGGGTAGAGGACTGAAATGGGATATAAAATTTCACTGTAAGATACAGAGTTGAGCCTGAAGGGATTCTGCTTAAGCAGCAGTGCTTGGCATGAGGCCAGCCTGGAGTTACCTGGTGGTCTTCAGTTCTTCCTATGACAAACATACAGCCACATATGGCACTAATATGTACACAGCTGTCCTCCTCAGGAGAGCCAATGGTTATAGAGAAGCCTCCACTACTTATGTCATAGCCACTCTGTGAAAAGGAGCCTGTCAATCTCAAGTGCTGCCGTTATCTTCTCATGAGGATATAGTCCATTTTAAGTGACCTGGTAACTACTGTACCACACTTCCATCAACCTGTACTAATTAATCTCATTGAACAGATTTCCTCAAGATTATTTCGCTCTCATTTAGATTCCCAAGATTCTCTCTTACTGGCTCACAGATAGTTGAATATATCTGACAAACAAATGAGTAGGTGGCAGCTTTTTGCCCTGATGTCTACTCTCCAAAGGTTAAAAGCAAAAATCACAGAAATCTTGACAGTTGTGAACTTCCTTGCAATGCCTTTCTGCTGACTGTAAAGAACGTCCAAACAGGATTTTTAGTTGCTTGCTCAGACATCAGACTGATGAGCTGATTGCAGAATTGGTGAGAATATGCAAGATGACTTATTCTTCCCCATCTGACTTCTATGTCTCCTCCGAAACTTCTCTTTGTACCTCTCACAGCAAACCTGGAGCCTCAAGCTCCTATGCCCACCATCCAGGGGGGCTTGCTGTCTGTCCCAAGAGCCTCCTCTTGCAGGCTATTCCACTTTTCATCATTGCAGCTTAACACAAACTAAGTTCAAATGCTGATTGGGAAAATACCCCTTATAGAGATGTGAATCCCTTTTAGAGCCTGCATCAGTGCTGACTACAAAGGCAATGGTTTGAAGTGGTCAGTGTTTTGAAGGATGCCTGTTCGTATAAGCCTTAAAAATATATAGGAAAAAATATCCAGGGCAAGTTTCATTAGTTCATTTAAACTAATCCTGAACTTTTCATGAGAAAGTTACGGAGCTGTTAACACCAAGTAATAAGTAGCTTTTAACAGTGCTCTCTGAAACCTGCAGTTCCTCTTTAATCACAGCAGTGGCTATATCACTCCTTTAAGCAGATCTGCTCTCAAACTGCAAAGCAGAGGAAGCTGTAAGCATACAAATGAATAACTGCTATAAGATCACAGATTAACTTTTAAGTCGTCACATAACAAGTTGGTGTATGAGCAGTCGAAGACTATGTAGGTTAGAATTTTAGTTAAGGGTTTTAAGAAAGTCTAGAGTAACTGGGACCTTCCCAGAAATGTTATTTTGAATTATACATATTCTTTGGGTTTACCTATGGACTTTCGAAAGCACAAGACTGCTCAGAAAGTTTCTGTATCTAAAAGTAAATATGGAAATAAAGCTTTCTGTGAGGTTTCATAGTGCAAACAGGCTAAATAACTTGAACAAAATAAAGAAAACACACCAATGTTGTCTTCATTTAGGAGGGACACAAACAGGTGTAACTGCAGTCATAAGTAACTGCGGAACACAAGCTGTTGCCAGTGAATGAAGCTGTTCTGCTTGCTTGCATTGATCTGTCAAGTCAGAGTCAGCTGGCTGCAATCTCCACCCTCCATCTTTCTGATAAGGGAGAAAAGCATTCATTGATAAAGGACAGTTCAAACAATGTGGAACCCTGGATTCAAGAAATGAGGTGACACCTTTACAAAAAAAGGGAGCACTAACCCAATACAGTAATTGGAGAAAGTAGCACTCAAATTCAGCTAATTTGAGATTCCAAAAGGTATGTGTCTACCTGCTGCACTGACAGCATGCGTACGCATGTCCTAAGGAACCTGCTTTGGCAGGGGGGTTGGACCCGATGATCTCTTGAGGTCCCTTCCAACCCCTACAATTCTGTGATTAACAGGCACAACTACCACAGTACAGCTAACATCAACAGTTCAAAGAGGTTTGTCAAATATCAGACACAAATTACTGGAAATATGATTTTGTTTTCATTAACTCATCTGTCACTACTTTTAACAATACATTTCCTCATTTAATATGCCTCGACTACATAGTAACGGCTGTAACTCCTATTCTTTGCTTCAACACCAAGCATCCTTTTCTGAAATTGTTCTCTCATAACTGGTTTCTAGCACTAGTCTCAGCAGCATCTGATTTCCTCCTAGCGTTTTCCCCATGAACAATTTTCAGTTTTACATGCCAGTAAAATACCCAAGCCCAGGCACCATGGGGTTAAGATCAAAAAGTGATAAGTCCTCCCAACCGCCTTTTATTTTATTATATGTAAAGAAAGCATTGCCTTTTCTTAACATGTTTCCTTTTTCAGATCAACACTGAAGCTAGATAAGAACTTTAACCTTTAACTTTTATCCCCTTTAGGAACTGACCCCACTTTTCTAAAGTGGCGTTTGTTCTCTGCTCCATTAATGGAGAAGAAAGCTTGAGCTCCTCTCCAGGCAGCACGTATTGTATAGAAAAGGAGCTCTTTGCTTTTCAATGCAACTCATTCCATTAGAGAAGGTAAACCACAGCTTCCTGTGAATTTTAAAATGGTACCTCATGTATAATTTATAAAAACTGCCAGCTGCATCAACTGTACTTTTTCTGGTATGTTTTCTGCTTTAAAATGTCACATATAATACTTCAGCCATAGGTGCAGTATCTATTACTAGATGGAAGTGACCCTGCACTGGCATCCATTTTGTTGCTATCAACAATCACTTAAGCATTACAGATTTTTTTGGCTGACAACCTCACTTACTGCTTTGTTGTTACTCTTAAAGTTGCCATGGAGACAAAAGAACAGCTGAATAGCAATTTTAATGCTTGAGAAATGCTTGTTCTTTAGCAATAGGATGCTACTTGCTGGTATGGAGTCTCAGGGTTTAATGGAAGTTATTATAAAATAGTAACTTTTGAATCAAAGTCTCGATCAATAAAAATCCAAAGGACAAAAAACAGACTTGTGCTTCCTCTTGTCCACCCCAGTTCTACTGGGTAATGAACAGCCACAGAGTAGACTGTCTCCCGGCTGCAGCACAAGAGATCAGCACTGCAGAAGTTGCATCCAACCATATCTCCTGAAGGATACAACAGTCGCTACACCAAGATGCTTACCTTATTTTCTCTCCACGTGCCTCTAGGTTGCAAATAACCTCAAAATGGGAAGGAATAAGGAAGTTTCATACTTCATCTTCCTCACCAACTCAGGTAAAGTGCTGCTCCCTCCACAGAAACATAATGCAAACTAGGAAAAAAATATCAAGGATCCTCTCCTTGAATTTTTTATTCTAGCCACACAGATCTACTTTTTCCTCTAACACAACCCTTCCTATACAGAGTCTGTGTAGAAGCTCGGACTAACAGCTGAATCCCACTACTCCCTGCTCATAATCCATTAACTCGCATTACAGTAACTGATGGGAATTGCGGGCGCTCAGCCCTCGGATACTTGGCACCTTTCAGATTCCAGTCCTGATGTTTAATTCCTTCCATGTCACAGCAGATCATGCTGCTGAGTGGATAGAACACATGTGATCAAAACAAGTATCACCTAAAGTCTTCTCTATCTTAAATCCTGTTGTTGGTGAGTCAGAGAATTTCTAAAGATCATTATAAAAGCAGATTATCCCTGGTTTGGTACAGCAGGTCAGAGACAAAAGGCAATAAAGCAGGGTCTTGTCCTGCAAAGACAACCAGGAGGCAAAGCAAGCAGCTGTCAGGGACAGCTGAAGGAATATTTTCCTATACAAGAGCCTTCCCCCCACTCTCCACCTGATACTGCTGCACTTCTCCCAGTGCCTCAGTGGCAGCAAGAACACAAAACCTATTCCCAGGGGGATGCCTGACCATTCTCCAACAGAAAGAGCAGCTTCAGCCCCTCAAGATCCTGCCCCATGAACAGACCCTGACTTGCCTGTTCCCATTAGGTGCAAGATGATACAGTCAGAAGGAAATATTCCAGCAAGACAGCAGGTGGTAGGGGACAGTGCACAAGAGGGGGAGGAAGACTGATACTTCCTCCTTCCTCACCAGACTTCCCTGCTGAAAGACTCCTGCACACCCTTTCCTAGTTGTTGAATTCTCTCTGCCCTCCCTGCCTGTGCCCTCCACAGCCCTGACATCCCACACGTGGCTCCTTTTACCTCTATGGAAGCCTCCTGCGAACCTACAGCTTTCCTCAACCTGGCCCCTGTGCCAAAATATATTTTTGTTGACACTTCAGAAAGAGCACTTCACACTGAGGATTATGATCTTTTACTCGCGTTGGACAAAATCTGCTTTGGCTAAGAAGCCTTGAATTGACTTTGCAGCTCACAGAAGGAAAAATATTAAATATTAATATATGAAAGAACAGGCAGGCTGTGACAGTAGAGGGTCTGTTCCTGAACGTTTCCAGCTGAGTGAGAACATTCTATTGATAAACTGAAATTAAACACATGGATTGATCCTAGTTTTAAAAATTCTCTGATCTATAGCAAAGGTGCTTAAAGTGGGAATAACATTCTGAAAGAACACTACTTTTTTTGTTCCTTTGAGCAAATGCTTTTCTATTACTTGAGGTAGAAGAGCAGACACAATGGTGAAAAGTTTTTATTACAGTTATTTAATTCAGCATCTCAGACAGCACTCATCTGCAATCCTAAATTCTAAGGGACATGATGCGAATGATCACAGCAACATAGAGGAGTGAAAACATAAGACTAACTTCATCAAAAATGAGGGCAAGACTATTTTAAACAAGCTCCTTGCCCACTCTCAGAAGCTTTATTATTCCAACCTCAGCTTTGCCTCAGCAGGTCCTGCTCTAGATTTGTCCAGTCACAGAGAGATTGCACAGCTTTAGCAAGTCAGCCAGCCAGATGCCCAGCAAGACAGGAACTCATTCCAAAAAGATAAAATGCTCTCCTCTTTTGGCATCTTATTCAGAGCCATCAACAGCCTGTGACAGGAATGGCCAACAACAGCACACTATACCCTTTTGGAAAGGCATCCATCAGACTCAGTGTAGGGCTGTGACTTGGGCATCACCCCACCAACACCGCAGCAGCTGCCAGTTTCTGACAAGCCTGAGCCATCATTCTGGTCTCCAGCTACAGACAGACAGAAAAATGCGGTCTGGCACATCACTTCTGACAGGTTGCCAAGCCACGTCTCTAAAAGGAGGGATGAAGGGAGGAGATAAACCTGCTAACAAAATGATGAAGTTTCTGATCCTTCTGAACCCACAGTCAAGCCTGAATGAATGGAAGGGAAACAAGTCCACGCACCATGAAACTAGGTGAAGCTCAAAGGGAAAAGGAAAGCAGCTGAATGGCAGCTTCAGCTCAGTCCCTCTGGCATTCATAACAAATTTGTATGGAATTGTTCCCACCTTGGGAGAGAAAAACCTTCTCTAAAACACAATTTAAAGAAATGTGTGTGATGGGGAAGAAATAAAAGGTTTAAATTGAAAAGGTTATATGGGAAGATCATTTTATAGGGGGAAGACTTTAGGAGAAGATTGCTCAGTGACAAAACTTCCAGATGGAACTCAAAAAGAAATAAAGCAAGGAAGTCGTAACTTCATGGTCATATACTATTTGGAGATTAACATGTATACAGAAATTAAGAGGAATCTAAAAGGCTGTGTATTTAAAGTTTAAGAGCTATTCACACAAATTCCTTGTGAGAGACACTGTACTGGCATTTATGTGAAGTGTAGCTTAGTTCATTTAAGCACACCTGAGAAAAACCAAAACAGAAAACTTCCTCAGAGAAAGTAAGAGTTTCTTTCACATGACAACTACATTTAAAAAAAAAATAATAATGCTCTGAGATAATTATAGACAGCTGACTTGCAGTGGTAGAGATGTGCCTAGGATTTCGGCTGTATATTTCTATTTTAAATAGCTTAGAGAAGGAGAATATCTGGACAAACTGTGGGGGGAGGAGGAGGAGAAGGGCACTCAGACTGCTCAAGTGCAAAGGAATTGGATTTAAGACTTAGAGTAACTTGAGGTCAAACATATCAAGTTTTAGAAGGGATCCAATCAAATTATGAAAGTGAAGAATGACACAGAAACTGGCAAACACACCCACAGATCATCCAACAACTTCTAGCAATAAACACAAAAAGTGCAGACCTAACTGTTATCTTGCCTGATTAGCTTCGCACTTCCTTGCTGCACCTTACTCAGCGAGATGAGAGATACCTTGGCGTGAAGGTGCAGAGGCAGGAAGCCTTTCCCTTGAGGAGTTTGGCAGAGAAGCTGTATTGCTGCTCAGAGACAGGGGCTCTGGGCAGGGCATGGCAAAGCTCAACAGCCACCACACAATGTCCTTGCAACAGCTCAGATGAAGAAACCTTGCTGCCCTTCCAGTAAGTGTATCTTTCATCCTTTTGTTTCTTGTGGTGTGAACAATCATTCCAGATACAATTTAATACAAGTTTGTGTATCTTCTCAGAAGTCAGTGTCAGGTACTTCATTATTTGTGTTCGTGTTTCCTTAGGGAATTAATCCTTATGGTATCAGGGGTTTGAAATTCTGATGAAAGGTCTTAAAATTCCCCTTGGATTTGTATTCATAATTGACAGTATTATATAATGTTTAAGTACTGAATGACTCACAATTGGATATGAAATACTGACTTTGTAGAAACTTTGCTATGCTTCTTAATGTTTCTTACACTTTCCTTGCTCTAAGGGTCTGGGATTTCAGTCCCTGATGTTTGGATTTACAAGAAGCAATTCTCTCTGTTCTAAGTCTTTCCTTTGTTTAATTTTAGAAAGCAAAGACAGTGCTGAGTACCTAATTTTTGTTAGATTTGCATAACTACATCTCAAAGCACTTCTCAAACAGCTCTAACAGGATTTCCCAAATCTTATAACCAGTCTTCCAACTATGCAAAAAATAAACCCCCAGGTTTACAGACTTGGCATATTAAATGTATCTGGATAAAGCTTTCCTATTTAGACCAAGTATTAGGAAGTTTATTGTTTGTTCTGTGGTTTGTTTTTTCTTTAATCAGCTCACACCCCCTCCCAGCCCACAGAAGCTACTTGTTTCTTTTAACTCAAAATGCTACAGAGATTCCAGTAACGTATTTTTGAAACATGAAGACTGTTATGAGCTTCTTATGTTATCTATTATTAGTTTCTTAAGTATCACTACAGCATAGCAAGTCTTTACTTCTAACTTAATTGGGTACCTGAAGAGGAAGAAAAAGGGTTATTTAGTTGGTTTTGTTTGCTTGTCTTGCTATTATTGAGCTGCAATAAGATCCTGTCCTTTTCATTATCTGATGCTATTTCTCAATGGCCAAACTTCAGCAGGGACTCAAAAAGTAAAATGATACTGTTCTTAATGTCCCAAGAGCAGACAGCTAAAAGTAAACTGATATAATTTACAGCTGCTAGAGTAAGCATTTGGCTTAAAGACCTTTCATGTAATCTAACAAATGTCTCAAGGCACCATATATGCACAGAGGATGCTGCAAGAAGTGACTACAAGGTTACTGCGCAAAGGAACAGCAGTAACCAAGCAGCAGAACAGCAAGTGTCACCTTTATGAACCTGGTGACCAGGACAGGAACCACAGACTAACTGCTGCAGAGAAAGTGCTCCTCAAAAGGCATCTATGAGTTGACTAGATAGAGACAATTTTGAAATAAATAATGTAATGAGGTTATTAATGCCATTAAATGCAACCATGGAACACCATTCCTACTGCTATTACTAGGATTAATTTAAATGGAAATTAGTATCTGTACAACTTACTGCATCACAAATGTTTGAGGCATGAACACTAAAGAAGAACGTCCCTTAGTTTGATACACTAGGGCATAATTGGGAATGATGGGTAGAAGTGAATGGTATATTCTTAAGACTTAGTATGGAAGAAACTATATCCAAAACAACCTATCCAACGGAGCAAAAGGTGTGCATCCCATGGGAAAGCCAGATAGCTTAGGACTTCTAAAGAAAGATCAGAAAATAATGAAATTTGTGACTGCAGCCTATTTTCACATGTTTCAATATCAGTTTCAATTGTGTTTAAAAGGTATTTTTAACATCAAAACTTTTAAACTGTATTTTAAAGGTGATAATGACCATAATTTTGAAATTTAAAGAGCACAGCACCGCAGAGTAATCATGTAGTCTCTGACATTGCTGATCTTGAAGTATATCCTTTACTATTGCATATCCCCAGTAAAAAGCTGATTGATTTTGTTCTATAGCTAGAGTTCTACTTAATCAGAAACCACACATCACTCCCCACAGACTCATTTGCACTCAAGATGCAGAACCAAAACAAAGATGCCCCGTCTTCTAATATTTTACTTTTTACTGTAATTGGACAAAGCCCAGATTTTGTGGATTGCTGAGCTCCTATTTCTATTCTCATATATGGTCTTGTCCACTGGATTAATTGCACTAGCCTCAGAAGGTTCACATGGGTAAGAAAGAATGAGCCAGCCAGCCAGAAGACACGTTGAGCTGAAGCATATTCCCTAAGACAGACTGACCTGCAGTACATTAGGCAGCGGAGATACTGATTAGGCTTTTGTTTTAAAGCATGTCAGAAATACAATATACCACTTCAGAGGCCAACTCCTCATTCCACTGCAGTGAGCAGCAAAACTTCCAACAAAACCAGAATTACAAGCTAACAGTTTAAAGGTATCTTGTAAAACCTGGTCACTCAGCTTTATAGCTTGGCACATACCATAAGCTAAAAGAACATGGAGTAAGATAGATGGATGCCCTACTCCTTTACTTCCAAGTATTCTCTGTATCTTTTATTGAAGGAACAGCAACCCTTTCAGTGCCATAGAAATCACATAAATGTAGAAATTACTTTTTCAGTTTAACTGTAGCTTTAAATACTTTGAATTACTCTCTCTTCATGTCTATAGTACCCTCAGTTTCTAAGTTCTAAGCAAATCTGAAGTCTCTTTTCCCCACTATTAGTTTTCCCCACTATTAGCGATATCCCTACTCTGACCTTGACTGCATCCCCAGTGTTTCTCTACTTGCTCAGTTGTCCTTTCCTCCCTCCATTTTCAGACAGCACATTAAAAACATTGCAAATACTTTGCTCATACAATTTTCCTTCTTGGCCTCAGACACTGACTCACTCTTACCTATAACCAAAGTTCTAAAATACATGCCTCCAAAATGGACTCTCTTCCCAGGCACCCTAACTAACAAATCCTCCATTTACAGAGAAGCACTTTGCCAAGTTATCTGTAGTTCTAGAGATCTGGGACTAGCTGAGCGAAAATAGACAGGCTTTTGGATTAAACTAAATGAAGCTTCTTGGTTTTGCAAGAACATGTGAAGCAAGTGAGCAGGGATTTAAGAAGAGCTTTAGCTATGGACATTACCTTTCAGGACAGAATTCATTAATTCCTCTGAGGTTTTTGTACTTACCAAAATTCTGAATAGCTATGCAATTCATGTAGGGATGTTCAAATTAAGATCTTTGAACTACTGCTATTTCTTTAGGACATGCAGCCTTCTTTTTATAAGTGAGTAAGTTTGGGAAGTTTATAAGCAAATGTCCTATAGTTAGATTAATATTCATTCATCAAAAGGGACCAAAAAAAAAATCTTGCTTTCTAGTCAGTCATGACTTGTCAATGATTTTCTCATACATGCTGTACTTTGGCTGTCTGTCAGAGATAACCTCACCTGCCCCCAGGGCAGGGCTGATTCCTTGTTCCACTGTGCTACTACCTGACTTTTCAGGAAGTTGGCAGTAGCTTTTCAAAGAACTTTTCAGAGCTATTTTTAGACTTATCATCAACATTTCTACCTAAGATTCAGCTGTGCCGCTACAACATGATGATAGACATACTGTATCTCAAAGAGCAGTTGTTAGTACGAACAAACATTAATTTTTTACACAGGAAAAAATATGCATAAAATCAGCCCAAGAGTAGTCCTAGAAACTACTACTAAACACAACCTCTAATCTAAGTAATATTTTAAATCAATTTAAAAAA
>VZTU01036411.1:0-42281 GCA_013400835.1 Zapornia atra | reverse complement strand
TGCCCCGTGCACCCAGCGCTGAAACAATGGACGTGAAGTCGATTCGGACTGATGGGACGCCTCGGCTCCGTGGTGGTAGATATTGCAATCTCTCTCCCTCTCTCTCTTTTTCTCACTCTTCTCTCTCTCTCTTACACACAGCCACCCCCTCCACCCCACCCCCCTCCTGCACACCTGTTGCAGGTTAAATAAAGTGACCTAAACCTTGACTCCGTTTTGAGTCTTAATTCTGTTCCCGAGAATTGTGCAGAACTGGTCATGATAAAGCACCTAATTGGGCATCACTCAGGGGTTAAGCTCAGCCGCCCCCAGCCACCCAGAGCGATCTGAGGTCGGTTGGAACGCAAGGGGGTTTAACCTCTGCCAAAGCAGTCTGTCTGGTTGCGGCTCGTGACAAGAGATGCAAAACAAAGTTTGTCAGACTTCCAAGACAGTGAAATACCAGGTGATGGGAATAATGCCTGTTCTCCTGAGACTTTATTGCTAATTGTTTAATTCTGCTGCAGACTGGACTGAAGTACCATCCTTTAAATGAAAGTCACAACGGTGAGATCATGCACATATGCAGAAGGATGGTTGTGCAGTAACTATCTTTGATTTATCTGATTTCATAAAAATAAGAAAGTCAATATAATATATTCTCAAACAGGCTTTAGTTTTGACTGATTATTTTGCTGTCTTAACTATTTGGTGGTTATCTTTACTTTTGCTCCTCCCTCTTTTATTCCCTGTGCAACAATATTTTAGTTATACTGTTGATTTTTCACCACAGGCATAAGTTGGTTTTTTTTCCAGAATTATATCAAAATCATCATAAAGATGGGGGGGGGGGGAAGAAAGTTATTTGACACATATGTAAAATAAAACGTCATCTTCTTCCTCCCTTATGAGAAGAATGAGATCAAGTATTTCCTCAATTAATACATGGAAAAAAAGTGTGTTTTAAAGGGAGGGAAAAAAAAGGAACTCAGACTTCATTTTACTCTAGCTTTGAGATAATTAGTCTAATTCACATGAGGTCAAATCACCAATAAATCAGAGTGTATGCCATTTGTCACTGGCTGTTTTTTTGGGAATAAGGGATTAGGATTCCCCCCTAATCAATTAGAAAAAAACCAAACAGCCTCACTTTTTTGTGCCTCCAAGTCATCTTTAAGAAGGAATAAATTTTTTTGTCATTCACATCTATTTCACCTTGTCACTATTAGAAGTTAAAAGTAATACTCTACTGTGCATAAAGATCTTTTTGTAATGCTTTCCATGCTCTCAGCTAGAGATAGTGGCTATTACAGGAGGTCTCTTCTTATATATGTATTTGCTAAGAGAGTTTAAGTGATGAACAAAAAAGTAGAGTTAGTACAATTATGTTCTTTATTACTTGGGGTTATCCAGGTGGAAAACTGGTTCTCTTGCCTTAAACTGTTTTGTTATTTAGATGTATCAGCACAACGCTCTCAAAGATCTCTGTGGAATATAGCTTTTATTTAACACAAAATGCATCAGATTGCTGATATCTGAGTGAGAGGTAGCATGTTGATTAGCAATTAGTCTTCTGAGGTGCTCAGCAGTTTCAAAGTTCACTGACAGCAAAATGCAGGATCTGGGCCAAATGGATGTTGGAGCTATGCGATCCTGATAACTTTGGAAAATGAGGAGTAGTAGAGGATGGGAGAACTTTGAAGAGATTTTTCTCAGTAGCAAATATCATTGCCTTTGAGACACTGGACTAAGCAAGTCCTGATACATCTACACAGTAGCTATGGTGATCTTATGAATAGCAGAAGGCATTTGGGGAACTGGTTCAATCTATGCTAGTGCCCATTGTCTCAATTGCTGGCACTGGGTGAAAAAAACCAGCAACTCCTGGAAAGAGTTGAGGTTAATGTTATGGTAACAGTGGAGATTATATTTGATGAGGAGGAACAAGATGATAAATGTGACCACCAACCTCAGAGTGTTTTCTCAGTGAGCACAAGTCTTCATAGCAGAGCAAAAAGGTTGTGAATTCAACTGGCTTGCATCACACAGAAGCATAGGAGATGCAATCTGTGTCCTCTCTCAAACTCTATGACAAAGTTTAGCTCTAACTGCTCTGAAACCCAGGGACTGCTTTTCATAGTAACTGAGAAGGCATTTACTGATGTAAATCCATTTGGCTTGATTCCAGCTTCATATTTACCCAAATGAAAGTACACTGTGGTCAAGTAACTTCAGGATAAAAATGTAGAAGTAGATCATAGTCAGGTCGCTATTCTGCTATTACTGTTCTTTTTTCTCCCTTCTGCTTTTGGATATTGTAAAACAGAAGAAATTTGCCTGCTGTCCCACTGTGTTGCATCTTACATAGTCAGGTGGACTTGTGCAGAGCTAACACACAACGATCATTTTATACTTGGAAAACGTCTCATTGTGGGCATCTCAGGATTCATACTTAACTGGCAAAAATTTTTCTCTCATCTTCCACAGAAATTCTGCAGTGCAGACCTTTAGCCTGGGATTAAAATCTCTGGTGCAGGAAGGAAATGAAACAAAGTTTTCTTCCCTCAGTTTTATTTGATGAAGCCCCACTACTTGGTATCACATAGGGCTTTTGACCTACTCTGAGGGTCCTTGAGGTAGGTCTTCTATTACTTCTCACAAAGACTGTAGGTCCATCCTGAGTTGTGCTGTGTTTCATTCTAGGTGGTACATTATTTTCCTTTCTTTGCTCTGCACCTTATTTTATAGCAAGGGTATTATAAAATCCAATTGGGTAGTAAGAATATTACCAATGGCTCCCTCAAGAGATCAGTTACATTATTCATGAGACTTTGTGCCTCAAGTAGGATCCTACACTAGAAATAAAATAGTGAAATATCAGATAGGAGAATTGAGTTATTCTTGTTCTATTCTGCCAGGAATAGTGAGGAAGGGAGGGAGGAAGAACCCACATTCCAGTGATTTTCATTTAAATCTACTTATGTATGGTATCTTTTAAAGAGAACGTGTATTTCTACTCAGAATGGTTGCCAGGTCAAAGACTGCTGTTTACACATTTGACTGTAGCAGTTCTGCTTGACTCTTATCCATACATTGTCCTTTAGAGAAAGAAATGTATCTGGAGGCAGTCTTTTTAACAACAAAAATCTCCTTGATCTGTCATTGCAGGTGGGGTTGAGAAAAAACTCAGCTTTATTAAGCGCTGTGAGAAAACCTTTATGTCCCTCAGAAGATTTAGACAATTCCTTTGCATGTTTCAAAATGTATTACGAAGGAAAAAACTGGAAAATTTTAATGCTAACCTTCAGATAATTTTCCCAGGCAAAAAAAAAAAAATCTAAATAGCAGGTTAAATTATTACAATATTGTCTGTGCTGGTCAGAGTTCATTAACAAATGTTGATATAATCTCGATTGTACATTTTTACTGAAAGAATGAAGTGTGTGTGATAGCTGTTTATTAACAAATAATTTAAGCTGACTGCAGAAAACACTCAGATTCTGACCTGTGTTGGTATCTTCTTTTGCTGTCAGTTTTGCCTGCATTTTCATTACTAGCAATGGCTGTTTAAGCGGAGAAATGCAACTCCCAGCATGAACGGATTATTTCACTAATCTTCTTTAAAGCTGCCCCCCAAGTATTCTATCAATATGAGCTTGTTGGTAGGAGAAAACTTAATATAAATCCTGGGTTTTGGAGCTGTGATTTGAAGTTGCTTGACATTCCACAGTTATATAGAAGGGCATTTACTAGAACTGGTTTTATTCTTCCTTTCATTCCGTTGTCCCCTAAATCTAAGACCCAACAGGAATAACATTTTACTGTAGCTGCCCTGGCAAATATGGCTTTTATTACAGGAGATTCGCATATCTTTCAAATCCAATTAGACTTATGCCATCCTGCTGTGGCATACATTAAAATTTAGCAAATTAATCTTATAGACTGACCTGCTTCCTCTGCCATAGTGTTTCTTCCTTTTAATAAAGGTTTCTTCAATCTGAATTTTATTTTTTCTGTTTTCCTACAGCGGGTTCTTCTGGGAATGGGAAAATGTGGGAACACAGAAAATGTATTCAGAGGCAGTGCTGTAAATTGTACAGTGTGTTCCATCCAAAGTAATAGAGATGACCTGCTGGTTAATAAAAGATAAAACCATTTCCAGGGCCCTGAGCTAACTGGCAAGATAACCCACAAGGCAAATAGTATTTTTCTGTGTAGGCTTTTTAGAAAAACAAAACCCAAAACTCCCATTTTAGTTATCTTACATGTATATTGGGAATATATGCCTCCATAAGTAGGTGATGCCACTATCCCAAAGGTACACTGTGATGTGATTTCACCAAGAAAAAAGATTTACTAAGGTTCTCTTTAGTAAAAGAGACTCTGGCCAAACCACAGATTATTATAGCCAGAGTTCGACCTGACAGATTCTTGCTGATTGACTGACTTAATTTTGTGAGGTGCAAGAACTTCTCATCTAGCACATCAGAATATGAACTCACACACTAAATATTTTATTCTGTGCAAAGTATCTTACAGGCTTTAATTCATCTTCATCAAGAGTCCGTATTGAAAATAAAATAGGCACAACTCAGGACAGTAGAAGAGGAGAGGTGTAATAATTAAAGCACAAATAATCAGAGCATATGACTATTAAAATTTATTATTAAAGCATGCCTTGAAAATCTCTTGCAGTTTTAGAGGTGCTTTGGTTTGATGAAGTGTTGTAGCCTGGGGCACTGGGTTTTTGGATCCTTGAATCTTGCAAAGGCAGCCCTGGTAAGTGAAACAGGCCATGTGTAGCAGCATAAAGCCAGTCCAGACCCACGGACCGACCTGCAAACTGCCCCAGGGCTCACCTGGAACAAGGGAAGTCTGCACCCATTGGTGCTACCTCTCTATGTCTCCCAGGAACCAGAAAGTAGCTTTGCTGGTTGCCTTGGGGAAAGACTGGGTGGAGAACAAAGGGTGCTTGAGATTCCATGCTCAGTGAGACCTGGAGGGTCAGTATGAGGTTCAGACCCTGTATCTGCAGCCTGGGACTGAGTTGCTTCCCTGCCAGCTCTGGGATTTGAACCTGGCACTACCTTTGCCTCTGTTCTTCTGTGTTCCAAGCATAAGAGGCATGTATTTGAGGTTTGTACCTGGCTGCTTCATTCTTCAGATCTAGGCTTGCAAGATCTGAGAAGGCCCAAAGGGGTGTGCTTTAACACTTTGATAAAGATTTTTCTATTTGTAACAGATCTTTCCAGATGGCATAATGGTCTAGCTTTATCTATTATATGGGGTTTTTTCAGTCCTGTGTTTTCATTGCTTAATTCATTTTAACTTGTGTTGATGTGAGATTTTTATATGGAGACAGTCCTGCTTACTCATGCATGGAATATGTCCCTGAAGCTGCAGTCTGAAAATCTTTCCTAGCTATGGCTGTCTTGCAGGAGCAGGCTGCGTACACTGTTGCTCACAAACAGTTTGTGTCATATTTGCTTTAGAGAATGATCTGGTATCAGAGTGTACAGAAACTGGTTTTTTTGTTGTGGGTTGTTTTGTTGGTTTTTTTTTTCCAGACTGTGGAGTCTGGACTGAATGTGTAGGGTTGGGTTTGTGTTAATTTTGCTTTTCTGCCTTGTTACCTCATGATGCTGTGGTTTGCGTTACAACTTTGGCAATTCCTCATCCAGTCTATTCAGTTTCCAAGAGAATGTGCCTGGAAGTAATCATCCTTTTTCTGCTCTGAGATACCTGTGCTTTCTTGTCAGTGACTCACTCAGCCACTCTTCCTTTTCTGAACAAATGCCAAAGGTAGCGAGTCGACTTTAATGACTAAGTGCGTTGAGAATCACAGAGTGGATGCATTTAAAAGGAGTTGAGAGCCTGCCCCCAAACAGCTTTTGAAACCCCACCAGAAGTATGGCTAATCTTTACGAGCAAGATTGTGACTGTGGTGTCATGTAGTAGGAACCCCTTTCATACCCTGCAGGAGCTCGTTTGTATCTCTTTTCCAGAGGCAGAACAATACTGGAGAATTTGCCTCCTTACTCTATTAGGCAAGTGTGAGGGCAGGTAAGAATCGGCAGGAAAAGACTGCAGCCTCATTTTCTTCTCCTTCCCTCCTTAAACAGTCTTTGTTTCTGGTTTGGAAGGACAGTAATTTAGTATTTGCTTTTACTCAGGAATGGCTACATAGTCAAAATCAACGTTCTGTCAGAAATTATGTGAACTAGTTGAGTTTGAAGTCATTCATCAAAGGCACTTTTTCCCACTGAACTAATGATCCTCCATTTAACCATTTTGCAGTCCTTGTTTATGCTTCTCTCCAGAGCCAGTGGGAGCAACCATGAGCAAGGAATTCTTTTCCTCTTTGAGGCTGGAAAAGTCTGTGTAAAGCTGAAAGTTGTTGTGAAGGTGTAAGAACCATCAGGGTGTATGTGCTTAGGCAGGTTCCTGGCTGGGTGTGCACAGGGCAGTCCCTCTGGAAGCAGGGCGCTCTGTGTGAAACCTTCATCCTTGAGTTACTGCCATAAAGAGGAGAGATCTGACTCATACAGATTAGAGTCAAAAAGACCTCTGGAGTCACCTGCTCCAACCTCTGCAAGCAATATAGGTTGACATTATCAGGGATGAACGTTTGCTTTGAAATCACTGACCCTCTCTGCCATACTACTTCCCTCTTCTCTCATTTGGTACTATTTAATCTACATTTTTCCCTTCAGTAATTTTGAGCTATTACTACACTTCTACCTGCTTTCCCTATGCTGCCAACAGTCCTCCCACACCATCCTCCACCTTCTTTTTATTAATTCTTCCTAAGTACTCACAGCCTGTTATCATGTCATCTTTTCTCTAGACAGGGCAAAATCAGCAGTTAGTTTTCTTGCCTAACTACTCCTAATACAATAGTTGCTGTCTTCTGAACTTTGAGATTTTTTCTGTGTTTGCTGGCTGCCCTAGTTAAGTCTTCTTTTTCTTTAAATCTACCACAATTTCCTAGTAGGGAATGCTCAGAGCAGTGCAGATATAACCTTACCAGCAAGGACTGTGTAAAACATTATTTCAGTTCCGTGTATGGTACCTTTCTTCATGTAGCCACAAGGACAGTAATCAATGGGACAGCAGAAAACACTAAATTTTACAGAAGTCAAAGGAAAAATGACTGAGCACTATGGAAATCAGTGAAAGATTAATTAAGACAGAAAGATTAGGAAATTCATAGAATGATGTGCTGTCTTCTCAATAATCCAAAGAGAGATATCCACCCATAGATTTATATTTATTTTTTAGAAAAAAAAATTTTTTGAAGTACATAGAAATGATGTTTAAAATCCATTCTTCCTTGTGTCCTCCACAAAATGCTTTGGGCCAAAGCTCCTTTACTGGTTATTATCAGTCCATCTTGAGTGCACACAGCACTTGGCCTGCTTGGCTGCAGGGCACCCGACGGATGCCACCAGGCAGCTCAGAGCCTGGAGAATGCCACCTCCTCTCACCTGACTCATGCATCATGTTTAAATCACAGCATTTACTGACTGCAGGTGAAATAACTTCACATAAAAGTAAGGTCTGACATGAAAGAATCGGCACCGGTTTTGCCTGGGAGTTAAGAGCATATTGGTAGTAGGACTGTGAAAATGAACATATAACCGACCTTTTTTTAAATTGCTTTTAAACTGAGGAAATGGGAGGGTTGGCTTATGTATGTATACATTATATGTTTCTTTGCTTTCATTTTAATTACAAATAATTTTGCCTAATGTCTGCTGAAAATTGTTTGAAACACATATACGATAACTCATCATATTTCTCAACACAGTGTTGAAAAGTAATGGGGGAAAAGGATATTCTCTTTGAAACAAAAAGTTTTTAATTAAAGGTATCTGTAAGTGAAACATCTTTCTTCAGAATATTATTCAATATTGCCACCTTCAGGCCAAAGTGCATCTCAGCATTCAAGGCGATTTTTTCCCATGCAGAGCGTTACAGTTGTTAAAAGCGTGCTAGTGCTTCTTGCTCTGAGAGTTGGGAGGTGGAGGGCAGGCAGTGGCAGCATTTGAATTTGGGGATTAAATTCCTTGAGCCGAAGGAGAGAAAAGCAGAGGGTAAGAAAACACCACAGTTAATACATTAAACCCATACAGTGTGTGGTTTCCTTTAACAAATCATCTCAGAGAATTAGAACTGTGCTTGCTGGTCTTCTGCAGTTTACTTTCTGTTGTCTTGTCTCCCTCAAAACTTCTCCAAGCTTTCCTCCTACTTCTAACTTGAAAGAATAAAGATGATTTGTAAAGTGAATAGGTTTGGCTTGCTTGAAACTCAGATCAAAGTTAAACCTGAATTTATAAGAGAAATTCACTAAGGAGAGATAGTGAATTCTGCTGGAAAATAAACTTATGTGATAGTAATTAAACTGTCATCTTAATCTATAGCAAAAATGTCAAAGCTATTTGGTTGTACCAAACATTTGAGTCTCTCTTTAAAAGTTTAGTAAAAACATTGATAAATAAAAGTAACCCTCCTAGGCAGGCACTCACATTAAGCAACATTCGCTTTGTCCATGGTCTTGCCTCTGCTGGTTTCTTCCAGTGCTAAGTAGGGAGATTGGTCCATGGCAGCGAGTTATTGACTAATGGATGGCGGGATTCCATTTCCTGTGCATCCAAAGCCAAATCCTTTTGAAATACAGCATTACACAAACGGTGCCTTCCACCCGGGGAAAAACATCATGCTGTTCAGTAACAACAATGGCAAACACTCCCTTTGGACTGAGGCATAGCACTTCACTTCCCACTTAAATGGTTTTGCGCTGTTGCACTAAAGAGCTGGCGCATCACTCCCCACAGGTGGCTGCATTTCAGCGGCTGGGCAAAGTGAGTCTCTATTTCATCTTTCAGCCGGACTGAGTACTAAACATAACATAGGGCTCCTCTATTTCCACAGGCTATTAACCTTCCAAAACATTTACCTCTGAGGCTAAACTTCGCAGTACTTCAGCTTCGATTCCGGGAAAAGGCTCTATTCAAAAACAACGCATTAAGTGAGAGTGAATTAAGTCCCTCTGCAACAAATGGTAAGCGTCTGCCAGAGTTAAGCTGGGGTTTAAACAACTTTCTGAGTTCAGTCTTTCTCAACAGTAATGTTTTTATTTTATCAAGCTTGAGCAAAACCTCTTCATCCATTTTTCAATAATGAAAGAGTGGCAATAAAACACTTAGCATTACTGAACTTCTGTCTGTAAGAGCATTGTAAAATGTGGCACTTCATCAGCAGTATCTTCATAGGATTTAAAAAACACAGTAGAAGTTCAGAAGAACTTAAAGCTGACATCTCTAAGAGAAAATGGTTGACTCAAAGCCCCCTGCATTCCTTCTTGGTAAATACAATCCTCATCCAGCTGACAACAGGACCACCTAAACTAATAGCTTAAATTCTCTGTTAGCTGAAGGTAGTCTTTGATTAACAGGGCAGGTGAAAAAGGTTGTTCTCAACAAGTAGCTAGGCTGGTTGTTTAGCCACAGGCCCTTGGACAGCTTCATGTGTGAGCTTTTATCGAGGAAAGGAAGGTATGTATGTACGTTACAGATGGACTAAACAAGGTGCTGTTTATGCCATGTCTATGAAATAGACAGGAATGGCAAGGCATTCAATACCTCGTGCTCATTCTCACTGTCATTTAGAAAATGTGGCTGAAGATGAGGTATTCTCTGCATTTATAAAATGGAGAATTGTAACAAAAAAGTAAAGGGCTGTAGAAGTGGGTGGTTATTCAGAAATACTTTCTGCAGTGGAAAGAGGAAATAAAAGTAAAATTAGACACTAAAGGGAGAAAAGCACATCCAACAGCAATTCAGCATTCAGTCACTGGCAAAGGGAGCTTAGCAGTCTAAACAACAGATTTTGAAATATTTCATCTGCAGGATCTATGGAGTTATGTGTAGGAAGAGATGTCTTGGATGTTTTCTCAAATTAAATTGATTGAGTTCTGTGCATTATATTACACGGATTTATTCTGGTTAGATCTAAAGCTAAACGTCTTTCTTCCCAAGACAGATTCAGAAACTCAAGAACTTTTTTCTTTTTTTAATGTTGTGGGTTTATCTAGGGGACACTGCAGCATTGTTCCTGCATCCATAGTAGCTCAAAAACTGGGATGCCAATTGGCTGCTGCCTTGCATTTCAAAAGCTGCTGCAGTTCAATGTGGCTACATGGAGGCAGTTATAATACACTCATCACAGTGGTATCTGAACGCTGTATAATCTCTAAAGTGCTTGAGGATGAATGGCTTATAAAAATGTAGAATATTATTACTGTACTTAATTGGGACATACTGCATAGGGATAGCTGCTTTACTGGGTCTATCTCCGTGGAAACTGATGACAGCGTGTAGTAATGACTGTTAATCAAGATAGTATTGGCATATGTTCCTCTTAAGAGGTCTGATCTAGTTTCTGCTGGAGTGCTGTTTAGCTAGATGACAAATAGGTGTGAAATCCTGAATTGTTTTTTAAATATACAAATTGCCAAACAAAGACAAAGCAGCATATTTTGGGTAGCTCAGTCAAGAGTGGCTGAGTTCAGTGGCGCTGGCTGAGGGTAGGAGCTGTCTGTCGGCATTGCACCAAATCGCTTTCAGTTGTGGCACCGACAGGCTCCCTGGCAGCGATCTTCCTGCTTGGCATTTCTGCAGCTCTGACGGGCGAGTGTGTGCATTGCAGCACATGAACAGATGCACGCCAAATACTGCATCACACCACCCAGTTATGGGCCTGACCACCCCGAAACAACCCAGTGTGTGTGGTGCCCCTTCCCCCACAGGCTTCCCCAGGAAGTCAGTAGAGCTTTAGGAGTGTATGGGGAGTGTCCTGCTCTTCAACAAGTTGATTTGCATTTAACTTCTTCCTTGCCATTTTCAATCACACTTGGGTCTGAGTGGATTTTTTCAGGTGAATTGGGTGTATCTCCTTGGACTGTGGTTCAGTGAAGCGCAAAGCAGGAGTTCTGCTTAATTAAATAGCTGTCTGTAGAAGAACTAACTCAGGTTTGTAGAGTTGAAGGGCACTGTGGTTTGATGGATTTGGCACCAAGGGGAAGTGCTACCACTTTGTCCTCTGAGCCTTAAACTATTGCTTAACTGTAATATAACAGTAAGAATGTTGGTCGTCTCTCACCTGACAAATCGCATACCCTCTTCACAGGAAAGAAATGCAATGTCTTTGATTTCTCTGTTAGAAAGATAATCATGCTAGTAAATGCTGCAAATCTTTGTAGTCTTCATAACGGGTTATTCAAATGAAAAGTCCACAGATGCTCTGTAGTGACTTACAGCCTTGCTCGTTAAACACCTTGGGCTGGTTTATTTTACCATGGAGGCAAAGAGAATTTACTGTTTCTCCTGTAGGTACTGATAAGTCATTTCTGAGTAAAAATTTGTAAAGTCACCTTGAAGCCAGTAGATGATTTCAGAAATTATTTAGGCATTCTTTTCAAAATTAGTATTTGATGCAAGAAGTATTGTTTTCCATATGAGAAATCCTTTTAAATATCCTGTGCATTGGATCTGGTAACTGCTGGAAGCTGTGCTTTATTACAGCTCCTTGAAATATGCATTGTAAAATTAAAATAATTCGAAGTGACTTTTGCTTCTGAGTTCACAGGGTTTCCATAAAACTTTGGTGTTTCTATGGTTTTCTTTTCATACTGTCAGGAATTGCTGGACTCTGGAAAGCTTTGGATTTGATTCTCATCCTTATACTGAAAGATACGATAAAAGCTGAGCAAACTATGATGATGTATTCTCCTGTTCTAACCTGGACTACAAAATTGTTCTTTGTCAGTAATCTGTGATGCATTGTAGGCTATATTTGATGTATTTCTTGAAAACTTAGCTGCTGAAAATCATGTACAGAATTAATGTCATCTAACATACTGTTTGAAAATTAAAACAACTGTTTTAAACTGGTTTCCTAAGTGCTTCCTCTTCTAAACGCAGCTGTGCAAACAGCCTGTTTTGTGGAGTTCTAGGACAAGGTGAGGTGTGAGTTTCTTCCTGGAGATGCTTTTTCTCTGTTTTCCCACTTTGACAGCATGCTTAGCCTAAACCTTAGCCTACCTCTTCCTTTTCTGGGTTCCTTATGATAAGCTGTAACTCTATATACTTTCTACTATCTAACTCTATGCAGAATAGGGCATTGCTTGTTGTTTCTCTTTGCAGTTTAAGACTAGCATACTATTTAATATGTCTTCTATTCCCTGTATTTCCTACCTATCTCACATTTAAGGGAGGGTGAGGCTGTGAAGGTCTGTCTCCAGTGCTCTGTTCCCCTTAGCTACTGGGGCCCTTACCTGTGTCTCAGGTGAACAAGGTTATTCAGTGTGCTCAAGAGTATTTCAGATGCAAATATTCTATTTAGTTGCAGCTGTATAATCTAGAGGAACACCTCCTGATTTAGAAATCTGAGGACAAATTGTAGTCCTATTAACGTAGCTCTTCCTAGGCTGTAAGAATGTCAATTACGAATAGTTTGGCCCTGGATAATTAGACAACAAACTTCTTGTTAACTGCTAGTAGGAATCAATTTTTGCACAGTCTTAATTTATTGTATTTCACAGAGAAAGTTAATCAGACTTGTGATGAGTTTTCTTCTCCGTAAGCCCTTTCAAATCATAGCATGAAATAAAATTATGACTGAGTCTAACGATGGACATGGATCAAGATGGGTTTTTTCTCTCTGTCATGAAATGGAGTGTTATGAAAAGGTTTCCTTCCTCTATTAGTTCAGGGAAGAATAGTCAAGTAGAAAAACAGCACAGGAAATACAGAGAAAGTTATAGTCTGCAGTAGGCAGAGAGAGGCTATTTTAGCTATGCCCAATTTGATAGAAAATATCTTTGCCTCTCTCATCATCACCTTTCGTTCCCCCTACTCCCAGCTTATGTTAAAATATTTACTGAGGCTGTTGCCTAAACCCACAGCAGCTAAACTACTTTAGCGTGGGGTGAATTTGCAGCAGGATTCTTATAATTTGTGCCCAGGGATGGGAAAGAACTGTGCATAATTATGCAACTGGCATATGTAGCAGTCAGGCTAGATGATGAAACAAAAAGGAAAAGAAAGGAAATCATTCATGGCCATGCCTGGGAATTGACACAGTAGTTTTCTCTGAAGCAATTCTGTCATATTGTGACAATACATGTTTGGACCATTTTAAAACTTTTTGTTATTTACTCAGTAGACCATAACAACTCTGAAGCTTACTGCAGTGTTTATTCAACAGACCAGCTCTGTATTTTTGGTGTATCATGTAAATATGTATTTGAGCAATTCTAAAAGGGCATATTTTACACAATGGACCATAGTGGCTCCTCTGAAGCTTGTTGTATGGTATTTTGTAGTATATTGTAGTATATTATAGTTCCAATGTTAATACAGGCATGCTCATCTTCATGGTGTGCTCTTTACGTGTGCTCTAAGGACTGATTCCCTTCTAACTGCTGAAGTGCCTGCATGGAAAGGGAGATTGCTCCAAGCAGCATTACATTATGCCAAACTTCCATATCCCTTTTTGAAAAGAGAGACCTGCCTTCTGGAGGTAAGAAAATCAGTTGAAATTAATATCAATGTCCAAATTTTACTGGAGGATCCTGTAGTTAAACTAATATGAAGAAACAACAACTTCTTCCAATCCCCTGCTAGCTCCTTCATGCTTTCTTGAAAATCTCAGCTTTCTGGTGTATCTGTCTCGATGACATTGTCTTTGTTAAATAATGCAGATGTTTGGCTTTCACTTGTGCTGATTTTTGTCAGCATCCCTCTGTAAAGGGTCTCTGTGTTTCTAGTGACCCAAAAGGGAAGGCAGAGCCGCAAACTGGAGCATCCTGTGAAAGCCTGAGGTGCTACAAGGGTTTACTTCTCAAACCACAAACATCTCTCCAGGTTGTGTGAGGGAGGAGCTCTTCTGTAAGCAGCAGTCAAGGGTTTTCACCTATGCCTGGCTTTCCCACAGAATGACAAAACCTGAGCCCACCTGACAAAACCTCAGACTCTCTGACAGGATGAGGACCCTGTAGTACCTAGGAAAACACCTCCTCAGCTAAAAGCTTGAGCAGAACCTCAGTTAGCACATATTAGTTATATGACTGGAAACATGTCATCTCTGCTTCTTCCCTTGATTCAGTGAAAAAAAAAGGATTAATTGTTGGATTTTTTTTTGGACTTCTGCCTTTTTTTGTTTTCTTAGTTCTTTCAAAGCTGCTGGCATTGCTGAAGCATTAACACCAGTAAGAGGGGAGTTTGCATATGCAAATTTTACTCCCTTAATTAAAATCAGGAGCACTTGATTACACTGCTGAGCCTCAGAGCTGCAAATATGTAAACAAAGGTTGCATGCTCAGAAAGGAAAATTGAGCCCTAAATTGTGTTTTTGTGATAGACTTTTTCTAGTTCTTAGTCTGTGGTTAATGTAAAGCCCAGTGCCAAATTAAATTCCTTATTCCTAGATTCAAGTGCATGCTGTTCCAGGAGCACACTTTGTGGTTGTTTTGTTTAGGTGTTGGATTGTTTTGGTTTTATTTTGTATTTGCTCCTCTAGCTTGGAACCTCTGTGCTTTCTGCTTGGTAGGAATAAAGCCATTGAGAGCAGGTGTAGCTTGAAGAATGTGATAGAGCTTCTAGAAAAAGTGATTAACAGGAAAACAAAGCTATGGATTTTCATTTGTTTTTTAACTGTCTTCCTGTATGTGGCCTTAGCCCTTTAGAATCCAGAGAATGCTGTGTTTCTGCTGTCTGCAGAAGCCATGAAAACTTCACTAGTGGACCTGAGACCGTGATTTGGTGAGACATTGTCCCAAAACACTTGTTCCTTGTCTCTGCACAGTCTCTTTAGCCCCCTCAGCTGTATTGATACAACTGTCCTTGGTAAATTGGATCATTCAAATGAAGTGGTCATAAGAAAACAGAAAACCCAGCAGAGTACCCTGTTATTGTGTGCTATCTCTGTCAGTTACCTACTTCATAGCAGAAGTCCACAAACAGTTCTGGCATGACTGAGAGCCTGAGTGTGAGCCGAAGAAAAAAAATGGGCTGTGTGGGGGATAAGTTGAGGGGCAAGAGTTTATTAGACTAGATATGCCAGTGTCATGAGCATGCTTTGCAGAGGGACCTCTCTGACCATGACACTAGCATTACATTGCATTTTTCCTAAGTTTTTTTTGAGCATAAACCAGGATAACTGTGGAAGATTTGCTTTCCTTGCAAATACATTTCTTATTGAGCTGTCACGTTCCCTTTTAGATCAATCAGTTCTCTCCCAGTCTTAACAAATAAGACCAGTCATGGAGCAGATATGGGAATTAAAAGGACACAAAATCCTTACACTGGTGTAGCTCCCACAAACCCACATCTTCTCCAGGTGTTTTCTTAAGCCACATATAAGGTTCAAAGTAAATGTGACAGTCTTCCATGCTGTTTTGTTACACTTGCTTTGCAAAGCAAAAGGGACTGTAACTGGTATTAGTCAGCAGAGAATAAAACTGCTGGTTTAGGTCAGAAGCTCTGAGATTTTCTAAGACTATGACATGATATGACCTGATCACGTTTTTAAAAAAGAATATTGCAGGGGCATATATTTTTGACATTTAATTTCAACACTTTGAGGTCTTTTCTCCTTACTGTCTGATTGTTTATTGGCTTTTGCAGATATGAAAAATATGTAGCAGAATTCCCTATCTGCACAGATGACGCCCCAGAAAGAGCACAGACTGATGCCAGTATGTCCCAATTTCAGTTTTATATTCCAGTGACTCTTTTCACTTACAGGTGCAACTCAAGCCCATTCCCACACACAGCCTCCAAGTGATGAGGAGTAACCAACTATAAAAGAAATTTTTTCAAGAAGTTACAAACTTCACAGGTCTGATGAAAGCATAGCTGGCAGGAGCTGAGTTCCAGGCAGACCACAGCTACCCAAGTGCCTACCTGGGTACAGCCTGTGGTGAGATTTATTGCCATTAAGAAAGACAATTTTGATCAAAACCCATAGAATCAAAGCATGAATTCACCAACTCCACATACTGACCCCAGAATAAATACACAAATTTCTGTGCTGTGACCTGTGACATAGACAGAGGCTTCATATCATCTCAGGACAAGGGGGAATGGACTAAAGCTAAAGGAGGGAAGGTTTAGATTAGATATTAGGGGGAAGTTTTTTACAGAAAGAGTGGTGAGGTGCTGGAACAGGCTGCCCAGAGAAGTAGTGGATGCCCCGTCCCTGGAAGTGTTTAAGGCCAGGTTGGATGGGGCCCTGGGCAACCTTGTGTAGATCCAGACCTGGAGGTTGGTGGCCCTGCCTGTGGCAGGGGGGGTGGAGCTCTATGATCCATGGGGTCCCTTCCAACCCAGGGCATTCTATGATTCTATGATTCCACATTTCATCTTAATCTTGCGAGTACTTTGTACACAGCTGGAGTAGTACCCAGTCTAGATTATTAATAGGAAGTAGTAGATTTTCCAAAGATGAACTAGAACCCAAACACAAAGAGCAAGTTTCTGTTATCAAGATGAAGTATCTTCTTTTGTCAGTTCCTGCACACATCGCATTAACATTAATGACAGTTTCAGCCACACGCATGTGTATCTCTCATTAACACTAATGGGCAATACATGCACATAGATCTCTGGTTAATACTGATGGGAATTGCATGTACGTGCAGCACTCGTTATCATTAATGAGGGTTCTCCTGTGGATATCTAATGATCATTAATGGGAGTTACACGCATGTGTATTTCCCATTAACATTAGTGGCACGTGCATCTCTCATTAATATTGATGGAGGATACAGGAAGACATACTCATTAATATTAGTAGGAGGGATGTGCACACTGCAAGGAGAAAGCTTTTCTTGCCATATCCTCAATGAGGAAAGTTTGAACTGTTGTTAATTCTGTTTTAAAGCAACTTCAGTTGTGCTGTCTTTTGGTGCATTATCCAAGGTCTCCATGACCTTGGCCACAAGGCACAGGCTTCTTTCCTACATGAATGAACTATTTCTGAAAAATCCCAAACATTCTTTTCTTTGGTACTAGACAGCATTTCATCTCGGTTTTGTTTGGGTTTTTTTTAAGCAAACATATTTCTGAATCGCTGTTATTTCATAGAAAAGTCTGTATATGCTTTTCACAGCATAGGGGTGGCACACACCAGCTGCTGAGTTATTGCTGGTAGACAGACAAAATTTATTATAAGTTCTTGTGATCATAACTCCATTTTACATCATGCACTAATACAGTATTGTGTTAAACTCTGACACGGTTCCTGACAAATGTAGTGGAGACTAAAGGCCATAGCATCCCTTTGGAGTAAAAAAGGTATGAATTTACTACAGTACTGAGCTTTTTATCCTTCCAGTCACAAAGGGTTTAAACTTCAGTGCCCATTTCAAGAAATGTGTTCTCGTGCCTGCTAAGCTGCTTCCATGGGCTTTTCTGTTGGGCTGTATCTTAGGTCTCCTTTTGAACATCTACCACTGCTGTTGCGTAGTGTCAGTGCAGGGCTCAGGGTTTCACATCGTGGGGCAGCTGAGGGGTCTGCACCTGAAGAGGTCCGTTCTTCTCCATGGGCCACCATGCTTGGGTGGGTGCTGAAGGGCCAGGAGGATCCTGTGGCTCAGCACCAGGAGGGCACATGGTGTCCCCATGCTGTGAACAGGGATGAGCAGCCTGGGTTAAGGAAGAACACTGTCTTGCTATCGAGTTACATATATGGAGATGGGGAAGGTGACTGCATAGAACTCTGGCCTGGGAACCCAGTGATTTGCAATCAGTCCTCACCTTCATATCCCATTGTAGGTTAAATACTTTTTCTATTCTTTGACACACCTACCACCCTGTATGCAGGCATTACAACCTGAAATAAGATTTCTAGATCCCAGTGTAGCACCTTAGCTACAGTTAATACTACCAGCCACATCAGATATATGCTATTTAGAGCAGAAAGCAGTATATTTATAAACATGCCCTTGGTAAGATAGTCTTATTGCTTTTCTCATTACAGTAATTAGCATATCCATTGTCCATGCAAATTAGTTACAAAAAACAATGTTTGCAAATAACAGATGAAAATTAAAGGTTTATTTTTGGCAAACACAACTGTACTACATCAGATTCCTTAAGGCTGGGGGAGATCTATATCGCACCTTCCTGTGCCAGCAAATCCCCTGCTATACCAGAAGGCTTCGGTGCAGGGCACAGCAGGCTGTGTCACTGTGGCTGCTGCTCCATTTCAGGAGCCTTCTGGGGAAAGGCAGCGAGATGTGAGAGCACTTTTCACTCCCACAAGAGCTGTGTGGACAAACTGCCTCGCATGAGCCTTTTCCACCTGCCCTAGCTCTGTCCTGCTGGCAGCTTCTGTTGCACATTCCTTTGTTGTTTGTTGGTTCCTAAGCATTACAATGATGTAAGAGATATTGACACTGGTTTCTTTACCAGCAGATGTTTTACTGCTGGGGTCCCCGACCCCAGTGGGGTCTATATGGGCCCTATATGCCATCTACTTCAAGTTGCATGAAAATCAACAACAAATTTAGATACAGCAGGTATAAATGCATAAAACCCTTTCTGTGCACACAGAGGTTCAGACATACACTTGCCTAAGTCACACACATATCCACGCTCCCATTCACCCATCCTGGAAAGTCTAATGCGGAGAAGGTGATCCTAGTACTAAAGGATGACAGATGCAGATGTCACAAGACATCAAGGCAAATCACAACAACAATATTCTGTCTGGCTACAGCGGCATTAAAGATTCTAATCTGTAACTACAGCTTTCACTTATAATTCAGAATTCAGCTGCTAAACAAACTAAATAATTTATCAAGTACAATATGTTCTAGCTCTGCAGCTTGCAAAGCTGCAGCCGTACCTTTGTTTCAAAGAGTCACCAAATGGTGGAAATGTCAAGCTCTTCCTTAAAGTGCATCTTCCTCAATTCCCTTGGTAGATAGCACTGATTTTTTTTTTTCCTAAAGATGTTTTATTGTTTTTCTACTTTTCATCAGGGTGGGGTTGCCATGGCAATAAAGTAGGATTTCTTGCTGGATTTCACCTTTGCTGTCTTGCTTCATATGGCTCTCTCTCCTCAGAGCAAACATGGTGGACGCAGTGCACATACAGATGTCTGATTTCAGATTTCTTTCTCGAGTGTGCTTGGCAGCTGCTCTCCTGAGACAGGCAAAGCAGCACTTCACAAGCAGCACTTCACATTCATCCTCCCACTCTCTAATGTCCACCATCACATCTCCCTTGCTTTGTGAGCTCTCTTTTAAGATGGACAAAGCTTTTCATGAAAGACTTGCTTCCAGTATAAACAGAAACTTTTATTTAAACATCTCAATTAACTAAATGACCAAATCAATCCTCTTTCTCTTGAGGTTAGCGGAGGTTAAATGATGAAATGTGCCACAATAGACGTTGGGGGCACCCATCTTCCATCCCAGCAATATGCGTAGAGCTAAGCCAGTTGCCAGGTTTAAAAGACTGAGTTTAGACTGTGACACTGCCATCGGGACTGGTCCTCTGAACTGGGTCTCTCCCTTCTCTCTGTATTTCTTGTCATCCCAATTTTCCCAGTTAACTTCAAGAACTTTTCCCAGAAAAAAAAAAGTTTAAAAATTTACATCACTCACCAGGATGAAGAGTTTTCATTTTATATCTCTCCCACATCTTTCAAAAATAGATTATAAATCTGTTATCTGTATCTGAATTTCACAGTGGTAGCATCTCAGAAATCCAGATGAAAAGGGATAGTAACTGCATACTTAAGTCCCAGTCCTTCAGTTTGAACCCTGCAGATGAGCTGTTCTCCTTGTGGAGTACCATCAGCAGAAAGAGCTGATATTTCAGGGTACGCTAATGAATAATTCATCTCATGAAAGTATCACTAATATAATTGGAATTTAAAACTCCATATCTCTGTAACTATATGTCATAAAAGAAATTAAAAAGTACATAACATTTTAAATGCAATGTGAATTTTTTCCCTTTAGTGTTTGGATTTTTCTTTGTAATTCAACTGAAGTAAAATAGGGATGCATTACATGAACTCCTGCAGATTCACCAAGATGCCTTTCTTTGCCACTTTTCCATACTCTGCCTGTAATGAGTAAGGAAACATTTCTGAGGAAATGCGATGTGAATTTCTGAGGAAATGTTTCCTGATTTCCAGTTCAAGGTTTTTTCAAGTTCCAGAAGGCAGTTGTTCTGCTTTCCTTCTTCTGTCTTACTCACTAGAGTTGCATTAAGTTTTCTTCTGATTTGACTAACATTGCCCTGGCAGAACATCAGTGTCATTTTAAACTACCACTATAATATTTGTTGTTCTGACTACCAATCCCACTTTTTCTCTTGAACAGATACTATTAATATAATTATTATTCATACATTCTGACACCCAAGAGATGCGGGCATTGTCGAGCTTTTACATTTAGTTAATGCCTTAGGAAACTTCCAATCCAGGTAGAAGACAAAAAGCAACACAGGGATATCAAGACAGAGGGAAAGAAGGGTTCATGAGACGACAAGACTTTGCATGGTAAGCAACAATATCAGCACTGTGACACTATCTCTTCTTTTGGGGTATTATGATAAAAGAGAGGTTGGAAGGGAACCTCCAGAGCTGTCAGATGGTCATGTAGCTGTTCCTTCAGGAGCTCTTTCACAGGATGCCATGCAGCAAATAGCATGAAGTTATTTGTCCGAAAATCTTGCAGTGAGCATCAGAGGTTGGCTTGCCAGATTAATGGGTGGTAGGAATTGATTTCTTACTAAAGAAGCAACTCAGCAGATTGAGCAAAATTTTCTGTAATTGAGAAAATTCAGTGTGTTTATTTTACTGCACTGGAACTTCTGTTTTCAGCTTGGTGGCAAATACAGGTTTGCTGCTGCTGCCATCATGACATGGACTCTGTACTTTACAAGACAGGCTCTGGATACTGTTTGTGCCCCATATTAATACTTCTGAGCATGGTATGTCACAGCTGCAGTGATAGTTGTGGTTACAGAGCAAGCTGTACTTTGGCTGCTTCTCTCCAGGTTGCTTCTCAAGGCAGAGACCAAGGTTCCTGCCATTCATTTGGACAAGAATGGGCAACCCTGTGCCTTACAAACTGGCCCTCAACCCAGCTTCACCTGGTACCAGCAAGCCTTTCCTCAGAGCAGTTGTGACAGCGCCTGATTACAGTGACCTAAAAGCAGGTTCTGCACAAAGCCCAGTGTCCACTCCGTCCCTGAAACACGCAGCCTGTGTAGGTCCCTTGTCCTGGAAAACTGAGCTGCAGCTGCTGACTTGCTGCTATTTTAAGAATGCACAAAACCTCAGGCAGCTTAACATTTTTATCAGGAAGGTTTCAAAGTATTTTGTGTGAGTATTGCTATTATCCCTAGGTCATACGTGATGGGAATCAGATAAAGCACAGATCAGCTACTTCCTCAAATCCACGTGGGAGTTAAGTGATGAAATCAGGAATGGGACACCCCACCTCAGCTTTCCGTTACATGTTGGAACTATCACATAGCCCCATGTCATGTACATTTCTGGTATTTGTGACTCTAACTCAGCAGCACTCCTGGCCATTTAATTCAATGGTAATATGTGCATTTGGTGGGGAAAAAAAGGCTTGTTTTTCCGGGCAAGCCATGCATGCTGTTTATAGTCTAAAATGCATTTACTGTGAAAATCTGATGGATTTGGAAATACCTTCCTGGACTTTTTGCTGAGCCTGCCAAGGACACTTGATAATTAAAGGAAATAATTTTTGTGACAGAAACAAAAAGGCTGACCATATGTTTTGGTTATAGCACTGCACCATTTCTCTAAAGGAAAAATGGTCCTGCAGCCTGCATGAAGACATTGTAGAATTGAAACACAGTTCAAGTTTACACTGAATAAAAGCAGAATTTAGCTTTTGTGTTCAATTGCATTATTAGGAGCATCTAATAATATTTGATGAACAAATCTCTATAGGCCCAAGGACAGTGTTGGCTGAGCAGAGGTGCTGAAGCATATTACGGTGTGGTATTGCCTGCAAGTCTGCATGTGAGCTGTATCCAGAGCTGATTCAAATAGGAAAAGCCATGAACCAAATACCAGCTTTGCCATGTGGATAGTAACCATGATGTTTACAATATCGCATTACAGCAGGGGGTCGGTCAGGTGATGTATTCCCCTAGCTCTGTATAACATTAATAAAAAATAAAGATAGCTCCCTTGGATTGCTTTATTCTGGTGGGAAAAAAAATCAACATCTGCAGCTGAGGACGATGCCTAACTGCTGCAGAGACAAAAAATTCTCCTAGGTTTCGCTGCTGTAGAATAAAGCCAGAATGCAATGGCAATCATGATGGACAGAGGTGTTTAGCACGTATGCATGTGATCTCCTAATATTTTTTTATAGTCCTTCAAAATGTCTTGCAGGCCAGGTAGTGAAATGTCTTAGATTTTTCATTTTTAGCATTTTGCTAATAACAACAACGGTAATGGTTAATTTACACATATAAAAGCTTCTGTGTGTTAAGATAGTCAAGTTATTTGCAACTCTCATATAAACAGCACTTTAAGCAGGTATTGTGTATTTATTTGGCAATTATGTACATGGGAGTATTAACAGCCCTTGTATAGAGCATGAGGATGATTCTTCCTAAGTTGATAAAAAAATCAGGCATCCCTTTAACTCACTTTCTAACCCTTCTGCTGAGATGCCCAGTAAGCCTGTTAATGAGCAGTGGTTGCTCATGACAGTAGCAGCAGTAGCCTGGGATGCAGAGTGAGACCTGTGATCTCTTCCTTCCAGCAGCTACAAACAACTGCCTGATTGAAAGGATGATTTCAACTCCTTTCTGCTGGCCTGTGCTGCGTTCAAATTACTGTCCTAAAAGAAAAAGCCTGAGCAAGGACAGTGACAAAGTTGAAATGCATTTGTCTTGAGGATACCTCAGGAGAGGGCAAACAGAGGTAGTAGGGCTTTGAACCAGAGAGGTTGCTGCTCTTTGAACAAATGGTGAATATCTGACCTACAATTGAAGATGGGTCATGGTATCTATTTCTCGTGGGTGTTATGGTAGCCCCAGGTAGTCAGAAAGGTAGAGGAGTTGTGGTATTAACACAATTCATATGCTGATGAGACAGACCTCATTCATGTCAGAACTGAGTTACAGTTTGGCTGTTAGTTTACAGCTATTTCAGTCTACCTTAGCCTGTTACTCTTCAGCTGTGATGTCTTTAGCCATTGTCTTTATTTCTATATCTGAGTAACTCCCTGAATAGTTTAAAAATTTTATGCTATAAACTTGCAAATACTTTAATCAGCTTGCCAAACAATATCAATTAGCAAATACCTGTTGCCTGTAAGATGGTTCAGATAAATTAAACAGAGTATCTGTATGCATTCGCTACTGCTACAGTATCAAACAGACTAGGTCTGAATATTCTTGTATGAAGAAATTTCATGCAATGTGGATTACAACAAGCAAGAAAAACCCCCTCCTTTCTTGTTGAAGCATAGTGGGCAGGGCAGCCATCGATTTCAGTGCTCCCTTTAGATACACTCAATGGAAATACAGCACTAATACAAACCTGAAGAGGTTTAAATTTGTTAATTTTAGGGTGGACCAAACACACACTTATTGCTCCTCAACCTGAGAGAGGGAGTGGGACATTATTCCCCCTTTCAGAAACTTGGAAGCTATCTCAGAAAACAAACCAGTTTGTATAATCACAGCAGATAGAGAGAGATGTCAGTGAGGGCAGTGACTTCAGTCAGGCATCCTGGAGCAAATTCAGACAAACTCTTCAGTGACAAAGATGCAGCATTAGTGCAAATGTCACTAGTTATAAAATAGTGAGGGGATAAAATGACATGCAGTATGGGTGAAATCTCAGGTGACTGATTCGGTTTTTTTCTGTGAAGCATTAGCAAGGTTTTAAATAGCTGCAACCTGCATATTAAAAATGCCCATGTGTATAATACATGAATAAGGGCACCTTGGCTGAATACATTATGGAACAGAACTGTCATCTTTACCCCCTTCACAATCATGCTTTTGCTTGCTTATGTGAATAGACAAGAATGGAGAGAAGCACTTATCAAAAGTTAAATTAGACAGCGGATCAACGGATTAAGATCCTATTTTTTAAAAATGAGCATCCCTCCACCTGTTCCTTTCTTTTCACCCCTTTCTCAAATCAGATCATTTCTTTGCAGCTCTTTATTTAGACACAAAGCCTGGTAAATGATCATGTTTTATCCACAGACTGGCTGGGGATTTTTGTGATTCATTCACCTGCTGCTCCAGCAGAGACGTAATCCCATCTTCATTTATATACCTAAGAGACAATTCAGGTACAGGAAAGAATGTATGCTACCGAAAGGAGGCTGCTACATCTGCTGTGCTTGATATATGTGAAGTGTGGCAAAAATCTCTCTGCAGCTGTTTGTCTTTGTATTTAGGATGAGAGGATATAATAATGTACTTGCGGGGCAGGAGTGACTCACTGAATATTTCAAGAAGATATGTAGATTTTATGCTGTGCTATTCAATAAAATACATATATTTATTTTGACAAGCCATATATTCCTGGCCCATAAGCCCATTTCAGGAAGCAGAGACACAGAATTTTGGGATCAAAGTAGTTTGACTGTTTCCCTTTAGGTATCGATTCCCTGTGTAACCATTATTTTGCAGCACTATCTGGAAAGGCTAGCAATTCAGCTTTTTAATGGTGTGCTGTCTCTAATGATGGAATAAAAAAAAGAGTGGCAAGTTTTCTGGCAGGGGTGGCTCTTGTCTAAGACACTGGTTTTTAGCTCTCAAGTGAGAGGAACAACATATAGCTCCAAGTGACAAAGCTTAAGAATTGCTGCTATCAGTGAAAGCTTGCTGAGAAAATTAAGTGCATGCCTACACTTCTATTTTATATTCTATGGAAATTAAAACCATTTTAGGTCCTGCACACAGGCCTTTACAGCTCTCTGAACTGTGCTTCTCCCATCTGACTCATGTCTCTCTGAGTCATTTATAGCACTTTGATGTGCAGAGATATTTTTTTATGATGCTCCTTTGAGCGTACTTAAGCCTCTTTTTTAACAGGGGCTGGGCACACAAGGAAAAAAGGTTTCTTCTGGGCAGCACTTTACAATGATAGAAATTAAAATGATGTTTAGAAAATGGAAATCCCTTCCTATTGTAACCACAGTTTCTAAGTCGGAGCAGGGTCTTACTTGTATGCACGACATTTCATCATAGTAAGGAATGCCAGTTTGCCTCTTCTTGTGTGACCCTGACAAATCACGTGATCTCGGTAACCCTAAGATGTCATATGGTCCCAGAGCTGAACAAGTCCCAGGCTCCCCGCCGCGGTGGGGCAGACTGCCTCAGGCCCTTCACAGGCCTCAGCCCTTCACGCCCTGCCGGAGCAGTATGTGGCGGGAGGGCATAGCGACAGACGTGGTCAGCAACCCCAGGAGACAACATTTTGGCAGTCTGCGTTGTACCTGGGAACAGCCATCAGTACTGCAGGGAAAAAGCAAAAGATGCAAGATCACTGAAATGGCAGAGCTACTGTGTGTTCTTAAAATTAGCAAGCAAAAGCATTGGCAAGTGCAGGACTTGGTATTTATTATGGCCTCCAGTGAAGGTTTTGCTCTCCTTGTATTGCTCACCATCCCGTTACATCAAGGGTGTGAAATTAAATTCCCTCTCTTCTCCAGGACTATTTGCAAGCTGCTCTGACTCCAACATCAGCACACTCTTCTTACTTGAAAATGGCTGCCAAATTGTGAGGATAAGAAAACAAAGTGATCAATTCCTGTTTAAAATGATCAGATATAGTTAGCAAAACCATTTATTTTTCTGATTGCCTTTTCAAAACCCTACTGAGATTAAAGGGGGTGTGTGTGTGAAAAAATCTGAAACATCTAAGACTCAGCCCTTTGGTGGGAAGGTTGGAATGGTCTCTTCAGGGCTTTCTCTTTATTTCTAAAATTTTTAGTAATATAAATTAGAACAAACTAACAAAAGGAATGAGACACCCTGAAAGGAAAGCATGAAACAATATTTAAATGATTTGCGACTTCATTCTTGCCCAAAAGCATGCTGAATTCATACAAAGTCCCCCAGGATATTTCACAATGTGGCGGTACACAGCCTGCTTCCCTGACAGGTCATTACCGCACATCATGCTGGGATCCGGTACACGGCACGCTGGTGGTTGCTTTACCTGCCTTGGTCTCAGTGTAGCCACCATAAATGTAAGTCAAGGACTCCATCTTTGGAATTCCAAACCTGCAGGCAGGCTCAGAGGACAACGGGTGATTGATTTCCACTACAGGACAGAGCTGTTGGAAAAACATTGTCTTGAATTCCAAAGGCTTATGGAGAGGCTCCTTGCAAAACTTAAGTGTATAAAACATAGACAGCTGTGTGGAGGTGGCTTATTTGAAGTACTCCTTTCTGACTTCATGCAAGGTAGTGAGTGACTGAAAGAAATTAATTAAAAAGGGGGAGAGAGCAGAACACAAATACAGAAGAATAGGAGGGCTGAGTGTAAAATATAATAACACAGATGAATTAGGATAGATGAAACTGTGAGGAAAAAATACTTCATTAGTGGGATATGGTGAAGGCACACCTCACTACTAGCAGAGAAACTGTCTTTCTGTTTTGTGTGGTGCTTCTCAGATGAGAAAATACGTGGTTTGTCAGAGTTTTGCTTGGCGATTTTGAAACCTGGGCTGGCTCCTCTGGACTCACAGGATATGTCAGTGGCACTGATGACTCTGAAGAGGGAAGAATTTTATCCCCAAGCAGTCTTCCTCTGGCAAGAACTTAGCGTCTGACCCTGGCCCACTTTATGCCCACTCAAGTAGTGAAGCAGATGTAGAGACAAAAACAGAGGTATTTGGGCACTGAGCTGAGGTTGGTGATCAAAGCCCTTTGCCAGCTTTATGCCTGTGGAATTTTGCATCATTTGTGCAAACTCTTGGTGATTCAAAGCTTTTTAATAGCGGCTAATGCTTATACAGTTTTTGAGAGCCAATCAGTCACGTTTCCTGTTTGAAAACTAGGGCAGTGGTGAAAGTTTTAGGGATACATGGATAACAGAAAATCTAACGAATTCTTTCCAGTAAAATATTCAGCCTTTTGAAGGAAGTCAAAATTTTAAGACTTTCAGATATGCTGGTTATTTAGATCTGCTTGCATTTAGATTCAAAACCTGAAAAATTATTCTTCTGGCAGTAAGTACCTCCCTAAGACTAAAATACCAGGTAGTAATAGTAACAGATACACTCTCAGGCCATGGCCGTGCAATGAGAAAAAAAAACCAAAATTATTCAACTTTTATACTAGCTTAACAAAATTTGACTTTTGGACATCTGAAGTAATTCTTCAAACCCACTGTGGTCTTCCTGTATCTTTTCTGACTAATTGGACATTGAAATCACTTTTTGAAATATGGTAAGAAAAAACATCTATTTAGCCTCAGAGTGGGACATGTAGCCTGTGATCTTATTGTTCTTATTTTAAATCTGAATGAGCATTTATTATTATAGTGGAAAAAGGAAAATGTGTGCATCAATAAATGGTGCTTCAGGATTAGCTACCAGAGTTGAGAAAGTACAGTTGGGGATAAAAATTAGCTAGAGGCTGCTTTGTATTTGTTACTTATCTACGCTGTGGAATCTTCACCTCTGTACTTTTTCATTCTTCCTCTCTTTCTTCCTTCTTTCTCAAAAATAGCCTCAGTCAGTTTATTGATTTGGTTTTACCCCAGATTTTTAAATTGTAAAACTAGCTGTAACTCCTGGTTTGACCGGATGCCATTTCCTTGACAGCACTTGTAGGCTTGAATCGCTGCTACCTGCTGTGTTTGGAAAAGTCCTGAGGTTATGAAGGCCCTGCTAGATGGTTGGATAGGAATATCAGAAACCAAAGCTATCCTATCACACTTTTTTTTACAATACAAAACTAAACAAGGGTGGCTTTATGTGAGCTTTAATAATAGTTTCTTGTTTGAGCACTAGTGTGTTTAAGCCAACAACATGGTAATAGGACGGACAGAAGATGGAATGTTTGGAGGGCAGTTATTTGTCATCATCTGTTAAGGAACAAGTGAACAATGCTATTACATGGCTAATCAATGCATGCTTTATTCTTTGATCTGCATTAAATCCTGCTCCTCTGTGAGTACAGAGGGCTCCTTTGCATTGCAGCCTGCCTGTTTTTTCTACAGAAAGGCAGAAAATGGTGGATGGTCACATTGAGATACATGGCCTGTGGACAGCACAAAGCTAAATTTCTTTGCTTGCTCAATAGTAGTAATGACCAGCAGCATACTGGCAGCATATTAGCATACCAGCAACAACAGATGAAGAACTAAGAATTCTAGAATAGAGATAAATGTAATGCTACACACACAAAAAGTGACCAGGCAAGTAAATGTGCAGTCAGGTTGTGTCATGAAAGGGAATGAGACTTCTCAGCTTCCCCATCCATAAAGTTTCTTGATCCACAAAGTTTCTTGGCATCTAAAAATTTTTAAAACCACTCTTAGAACGTGTACTTTTCCTTTCAGGAGACAATTCCTTATTAAAAATTATTCCTTTTCTTCATGCTTATTTGCTTTCAGTTCCTCTCCCAATGTGGTGATAGTTACTGTATCACCCTTGATTAGTGTTCAGCTACATTATGGAATTCTCTTAGACGTTCCTCATCGGTCAATTTTTTCTGGTGGTTAAACATGAGCATAGCTTTTTTTTTTTTTTTTCCCTTGCCTCCCCTTTCCCCCCCCAGCTCAATAACTCACCATCTATCATTGCCCTTCATTTATGGTTTGTTAGCCTCCATAAGAAGGTGCTCATTTCCAACCCAACTGAGAATAATTTTTCAAGTATGATTTCAGAGGTATGGCACCTGATGTCTAATGATGCTGGATACAAGATCCAAAATTGCTCAGCTACAAATTTTTGACCCCCACTGTAGTCACCCTGTGTTCCAGCATGTATGCCTAGGATCATAATTTCACTCGTTGCTGTTTACTGCTCATGTTTCTCCTGTCAGCTGTTTGCTTTAAAAAAAAACAGCTCTCACTTCCATTATTTTCCTAGGGATTGTAATGTGATTTACCAGATGATAATTTCCACGATTACTCTTTATTCATCTTCTAAAGTTCAGTGCCATCCAGCCATCTGGCGTCTCATTAGTTCTGCAAAAGCCCTAGCCTACAAAGAAAAAAAATTACTCACATGGCTAATTTTAAATATGTGAGTCCTAATGATGCAAAGGAGACTGCTCATATTTTTTGATCCAGACATATAGATAACTCTTGCAGGACCAGGCTATAAAATACTTTCAAAAGATTTCTTTGGTTAATTGCATAAGGTAATTAGCATGAACACAGCAGTGTACTTCACACAAAAGTACTAATAGGCCTCCATTAATGTTTTCCATGCATTTCTTTACTAGCTGTTCAACAGTCACCTAGGCATCCGATTTTTGACAATATGGAGAGCAGTGTAAATCAGCGTTAACCTGAAGTATGTCAATGGATGTATGCTTTCAGGAATTGGGAATCATCATTCTTGATTAATGGTCTTCATCATTTCTTAATTAGCCATTTTGCTTTCTCACTCCCTCGTGGTTTGAGAAACACACAATACCAACACAGTCAGTGTAGAAATGGCATGTTCAATTTTTTTTGTCTTCCTTAAATAGCAGATTTTCTCTCCCAAACAACTTGTCCTCACTGATACACATCTTCCATTCTCAAACCAGAATTCACTTTATTCTGTCCAGAAAGGTGTTACTGCAAAGAATCATAGAATCATAGGGGTTGGAAGGGACCTCGAGAGATCGTCAGGTCCAACCCCCCTGCCAAATCAGCTCCCCAGCTCATACTGCACAGGTCAGCATCCTGACAGGGCTGGAATCTCTCCAGAAAAGGAGACTCCACTCCCCCTGGGCAGCCTGTACCAGGGCTCTCTGCCCCTCACTGGGGAAAAGTTCTTCCCCGTGTTGGTCTGGAACTTCCTATGCTCCACCTTGCAGCCATTGCCCCTTGTCCTGTCCCCACAGACACTGAAAAGGGGCTGGCCATTTCCCCCTGCATCCCATATTTAAGATATTTATAGACCTTAATAAGGTCCCCCCTTAGTCTTCTTTTCTCCAGTCCCAGCTCACCCAGCCTTTCCTCATAGGGGAGATGCTCCAGGCCCTTCATCATCTTTGTAGCTCTTCTCTGGACTCTCTCAAGGCGATCCCTGTCCTTTTTATACCAGGGAGCCCAGCACTGGACAGAAAAGGAGCAGCTCTTTTCCATACCCCCTTTTCTGACTATGTTCATAAAACACCTTTCAATTTTTCAGTGCACTGCTGGGTAAAAGCATTGACCCTCCACCAATTTTAGAGTGCCACTATTGAGGTGTGAACCGTTTTGTGAAAGACGGCATGTTATTGCTCTCTATCATAAATACCCTTCAGACGCCCACTCTTTGAACCTGTGACTCATCAGTCTGGCATCTCAAATTCCCTTCTGCTAATTACAAAATACTGATCCCGCTCATTACCACCATAGCAATAGCACCTAGTTAGGAAGAGAATGCTGCTTCTCCTGGCAAACTGCAATGTCTGGTGTCTCACTGCTTTCTGCCACTTAGCTTATTAAATCAGTTTGCACATTGCCTCTGCAAAATCCTGAATGCTCTTTTGGAGGCTCTTGCATTCAGACTGGGTGATGTGGAATATGCAGGATGAATGTTGCTTGCTATCATTAATTTACAGAGCCTAGCCCAGCTCAGAAATGCATTTAGCCGTGATTTTGTTAAGCAGTATAGGTATCATGTATTTTTATGTCTTGTGGATCGGTGAAACAAAGAGATAAACAGAGCCTGGCCAAACTCTGGAGTTAGACTATGGATAAAAGCAGAAATTCAATGGATACTCTTACCCTAAAACAAAAACAAACCACACATATCTCCAATGAGCCCTTTCAAACTAAGCGATTTAAATTCCCATGCTACTCTAATCACCATCCCGATGATAACTTAATGATAAACAAGCGTTTGGTCTAAATACCAATATTAAATGCACTTTGAATGTTTGCAGAGTTGACTGGCTGTCAGATCAACACTGGTATGAATGACTTCCCCAAGTCAGGACAGAATTTGCATGTAAGCATCATGCCATAAGAAGAAAGCAACATTTAGACTCTAGATTAAAAGCATTGTGAATTCATTTCAGACTTAGCATAGCAGTCCTGATAGACCAGCATGCTCTCTGGGATAAGAAAACATAACATCTCTGAAAAGAAGAGACTTCAGTGGAGCCAAGTCAGTTCAGGATCATTTAATTCAAAATCTCCACGTGATTTCCTTTTATTTAAACCATTATTAAGAAATATCCTTCAGTTTATCACATGTGAAGCATAAGATTCCTCTGGTATTAACTTTGACACTTGGAGGATTATATTAATTTAGGTGATAGTACCTGTTAGTGAGAATTTGATTGCCCTCAATGCAGAAGGATTTACTCTTGTTATTGATTTGTTGGCAAATATATTGGGTAGAAATCCCCTGGTATTGCTGGTAGCTGTAGATTCCAAATTTTATTGGATTTGTGAGAAATTTTCCTCTGTGTTTAAACTTGTGATCACTTTATAAAATGAAGAGCCCAAGAATAAGGTGAAAAAGAAATGCTTGTTTTTATTTTGCTGCAAAGGAAAGCTGCCTTGTTTTGCTTTGTTCCTGGTTGTTGATTTCATTAGTCTGGCTTTTGTCATGGTTACTCTTGTGACAGGCAGTGAACTGAGAATACATATCTACAGCAGCTACAAGAAAGAAGCCATTACCTCTAACGGCAAAGGGTCATCAGGGCAAATTTTATCTCTTGTAGAGGATAGAAATCACCCACCATTTACTTGCCACAAATAAGTTTATGGCCTGATGTGACTTCTTTCATAGCACTGCTTCCCTCCTAAACAATTTTCCTCAATCCTTTAGACCAGAGCTAATGAAAGCCAAGATCAGGCCAGAATGAAACCCTGCCATCCCAGCCCCTGAGGCCAGGGTGGTGGGCACCCAGGCAGCTAGTCCCTCCTCACCCTCATGGCAGGCAGACCCTGGGGCTGACCCACAAGCATGCCCAGGGCTGCCCCTTGCTGCAGGCAAGGTAGCAGGTTCTAGCATACCTGGGAGCACATGGCGATAACAGTGAGTGTCAGGCATCCCTGTTCCCATGCTGTAACTTGGTCTGTGTTCCAACAATCATTACATATTCTTAGTCCTTGTTGTCAGGTCCCCAGGGGAGTAAATTGATTTATCTTCATGTATTCTTTGCCAAGGTGCAATCCCTCTTTCCTTATGCACTGAAATTTCTGGTAGAATACCATCTAGAAGTGTCACAAATAATATATGCAGAATTGGGCCTCTAGGACACAGAATGTCCCCTCTTTAGCTTTTTTTTTTTTAAATGACTGACTCATAGAACTTGATCAGAATTAACAACAACAACAAAAAAGGGAATTTAATTAAACCCATATTCGGAAATGTCTCAAGAAATAAAGTGTTTCGTTATGTTCTCTTACTATATCCTACCATATTCATCCAATTAAGGTTGGCACTCAAGTTATTTTTAAGATGTGGCATGAATAAGATAACCTCAGATATCATATGATTGCTCCAGCTGAGACATAATAGTCGAAAGTAATTTTTTCCAATAAAAATAACAGTGAACAGTGCTATTAATTCATGGTAATGATGCTACTGGGAGAAGTATATGACTTCCACTGCTGAATAATCAACAAAAGTAAATTAGTTTTAAGCAATAGAATGTGTGTGTATGTCTCTGTGAGTGTAAATGACCTTGAGAATAAAGAATTGAGAAAAGCAAATTAAATACAGTTTTAAGCATCGTGAATTTTTATTTTTTTTTAAAAAATCTGTATTTTGACATATAGTCCATGTGAATTCAGGCCTCTGCAAAGCAAAATTAATTGTCATTTTCTTTTTACATATTTTAACTAAAATGCACAGATGTATACTTCTACCTGAAACCTTTCCAAATTTCAGCTTTATCGCAAGAAGAAATATGGTTCCTGGCACATTTCATTTTTATTTCTAACTCAACAAAACGAGGAGCAAAACATTAAATACAGCAAATTTGTAGTTTCTTATCCTTTGTCCCTCAGTCCTCGCTGTCTCTCAAGTAGGCTGTTTTTAAAGAGGAAGCATTTCATAGAATCATAGAATCATAGAATGGCATGGGTTGGAAGGGACCCCATGGATCATAGAGCTCCAACCCCCCTGCCACAGGCAGGGCCACCAACCTCCAGGCCTGGAGCTACACAAGGTTGCCCAGGGCCCCATCCAACCTGGCCTTGAACACTTCCAGGGACGGGGCATCCACTACTTCTCTGGGCAGCCTGTTCCAGCCCCTCACCACTCTCTCTGTAAAAAACTTCCCCCTAATATCTAATCTAAACCTTCCCTCCTTTAGCTTTAGTCCATTCCCCCTTGTCCTGCCATTATCTGCCCTTTTAAAAAGTTTAATCCCCTCCTGCTTATAAGTTCCCTTCAGGTACTGGAAGGCTGCAATGAGGTCCCCCCACAGCCTTCTCTTCTCCATTTATCTCCATTGTAGATATTTTTGATCATCCGTTTCAAGCTGATTTAAAACATTCAACTTCCTAACTTGGGAAATTCTTTTTTTAGCTGTATTAATCTATTAACTTGATTTTTTTTTCTTTCTTTCCTACTCTTCCTGCCTCCCAGAAGGTATGTGTTTTCCTAAAACTACCTGGTTTTCACTTCCAGAACATTTCTGCTATGTCATCAGGTGTGCACAGTTCACACCTCTACCTGGTCAGAGTTAACGTGGTAGTTTGAACCCCTCTTGTCACCTTTGAAAAAAACAATTTGCCATTTTTGCAGTGCATTTCTTTCTTTTTTTTTCATATATGGATACTCTACTCACTTCTACTTACTTGATGCCCTCTAAAACTACAAAGTTGCAATTAAATTGAAATTTGCACTTTTTTGTTATAGCTCTTAGTCATAATTTTTTTTAGGAGTATTTATGAAGACAGTAAAGTCTGGACAGGGACAGAACCATTAGGAAAAAAAATCAAGACCTGTTTGGAAATGGTTTGTGGTGTTTTTTTCACTTTGACACTGAACGGAACATCAGCTGAAGTTTGGATATCTTACATGAGTTCCTACTGAAGACATGGGAAATAAATAGAGAAATATTGACTTACTTACTAAGTTTTATTTTGATACAATGAAGATATTAAAAGAGCTTCCAAGAGGGCTAAGGAAAACATCAAGAAACAAAGAGCACCACGCAGGAAAGCCCGCTCTCTAGCTGATTGCCACCTGAGATGATGATGAAGTCATTCAGGTCAAAAAGTCTTCCTTTAGTTCAGTTTCATATACCTGCAATCTAGGCAAATGACAAATTTCCACTAGCAGAAAGTGATAAACCGGACTTGTGTCTTTGTAAATCAGGATTTGCTGTGAGAAATTTTTCAGCCGTGTGACAAATGTAACTGTTTCAAACCCCTGAAGGTAGTTTGCAAGTGCAATGGGTGTTTCAAACTGAGTGAATGCCTATTATGCTAGATTCCTAACATAGCTGTGGATTTTTATTCCTGTTCTGAAAGAGCTTGGATCTGATGCCAAGTAACCTGGATATTTTAAGTGTGCAGTTTTGAAAGCTTTCTATGTACAGACAACATATTTGGAATAAAATACCAGATGAATGAATGTCTTTCAAGTTAACAAAGTGACACAGTTGCATTTCATGTAATATTTGTTGTTCTGGCCAAATATTCTGCACAGGTTTTTTTCGTAGCTACTATTCTATCAAGTAGTTCTTCTGCTACTTCTGTAGTAGTAGTAATAATAGTGTGTATATAATGTTATATAATTATATCATTTTTTATATATGGCTTAGGAAAACAGAAATTATTTCCTCTTTTGCCATAGATAATCACGTAATTTGGAAGGGAATGTGCAATGACCGAGACTGCAACCAAATCCATGCAAAACCATTTTGTAGGTTCTAAATTGCCAATCTGCCTTGCTTGGCATAGTTAATGCACACCCTAGAGCAGACAACATCCACCAGTGTATTCAATACCAAGCGATCTGAGCTTGTGAATTCCTCATCCACTTCAAACTGCTACAGGACATGAGAGCTAAAACATGATCTGATGATGCAAGCAGGATTATCTTGTGCTTTCTAAAAGGCAGAAATTATAGATGAAAGAAAATCTCTGCCATGCAAATTCTTTCCTGGAGTGGCAAATGAGTTTGTGACCTGGTTACTAAGTAAAGGTGATCACCATAGTATTGATGAGATACGCTGTTCTGAAGCTATGATAATTAAAGAACATAATGCTTTGGGCATATAGTCAAACTTACAGGGACTGATTAAAATTGGTGGATATTCCTATTAGTTTTTAATTCCTTGGCAATACCACATATTGCCATCTTAAAAAAACAATAATCTTTAGAGTGCTTTACTTATGACATGTTTGGCAAAGGGCTACTTAATTAATTTTAATTACCTCTATCTGTAAAAAGTCAGAGCCAAAAAGACCAGAGAGCTCTGTGGGCACTTATCTAGAGGGACAGTTAAGCTAAAAATTATCAATGTCTCGAGGTACATTTGCCTTTGACTTTTCTATCAGCTCCATCTTCAGTTTAAAATGAATGTCATTTTACAAAGAGTGATTTAAGCATGAGAACAGCTACTTTTTTTGCATATTGATCTGATTATAGTTAGATATTGCAGAAAAGACAGGCACTCATAAAAATGCTTTCACACAGTAAGTTAGGTATGAAAAGTTGGATGAGGAAGTTCCTTTACTTATCCTAGTAATGAGCACATAACTCATGCTCAACAACTTCTTTGATTCATTTAGCCTATTTGTGCTCACGAACTATTCATAAAGAGATGGGGATATTTTCAGATTTATTACATATCTGAATGTATTCTCCAATTGTTTTTAAAATTTGTTTCCTTTTCAGTGTGATCTTCAGTTCACATTGTCATTGTTTAGCTGTGAGATGCCAAACAGCGCTTTGCGGTTTTTTACCTACCCCCTCCCTCACTCATTAGGTGATCATCTACAATTTTCTGATTAGGGCACCAAAACTGACCTTTGGCAAAAGGGCATGGGCCAGCTGTCAGTTAGAAACAAGGGCAAGAGGACTGCGAAGTTGGGCTAAAGAAAATTCATCCACAAACACTTGTGAACAATTCAATCATTAATCACCTTGTCCTAATCTTACCCAGTTGCACCATACATTAGCGTAAAGTTCAAGCCGTTTGCAGGCTAAGTTATGTTGTGTGTGTGAAAACAAAGGCTTGGCTTTCAGCTTTCTAAACAAATAAGGGATATCCAGAAATATTTAGTGTCTTGTCCTTAGAAGGAAAGCATAGGTAAGAAAAGATGATTGTACCAATACAGGAACAGCACTTTATGCAGTGGGAGCCTGCAGGCAGTACAGTGTTGAACTGCATAACAGATTCCTAGGACATTAGACCTCAACTTCACACTGAAGTGAGAGGAATGGAATTTTGATCTATTGTCTGAAAAAATCTAGGTATTTGCTGATACTCTTCATAATCTGCCAGTTAAAGGAAAGAATCTGGTTTAGGACAACAGAGAAATAACTGGTAATAATCGCAAAATGAGGTGAACAAGAAGGAAAGGCATGCATAGCTCTCATCTTCTTAGCCCCACCAGGCAGTCACATTAAAACCTTGCATTCGGCAAGTCAATGGCAATAGTAAGTGTAGAGATACTCCCTGATGGGAAGTTTTGGTTGTTTACATCTTGGTCTTCTTTCTTCCAGATTTTTTTTGTAACATAGCTTTTTGCAAATTGCCAGATTTTGCAGTACTTGCAATTATGAGAAATGCATGAGAGTTAGAGTACTATGCTACTTACCTTCAGACTGTCCTTCCTAGAGAGACCTGTGTACTGCCTCTCAGAAAAAAAAAAAAGAAGAAATAAAAACATACAGCAAATTGGTTATTATGACACTATGTAATTGCTGCATGTGGAGGGGATGGAATTTGTTCTGTTTGTTCTGGCTACTGAGGGTTGTTGGGGGATGAGGGGGAGTTTTTTTAATTTTCAGTTTAGCTATTTACTTTTCTGTTAAATATAAGATGATCTGGGTTCAAGTGCCCAGGACTTGAACTGTTAAAGCTGTCTCTCAAGAGCAGAATAATGTTCCAGACTTTGGCACAAACCTTGGAAAATACTTCCAGGCTTTACAAATGGAGCCTCTGCCAAAATTTAAGGCAATGCTACATACCTTGGAATGATACTTACCTCAGAACTGCGTTTTCACCAATATGACATTGTTTATTTAGTCTGCACTCAGGTACAATAGGAAGCTTTTAATAAACTGGTTTATTGATCTTTTTAACAATCCAATGGAAGGGCTTGGAATAGACTATTCCAGTTGGAAGAGACCTACAGCCATCATCTAGTCCAACTGCCTGACCACTTCAGTGCTGACCAAAAGTTCAAGCTTGTTATTAAGAGTGCTGTCCAAATGTCTTTTAAACACTTTTAAACACTTTTAGCCTTGGGGCATTGATGACCTCTCTAAGAAACCTGTTCCAGTGTTTGACCACCCTCTCAATAAAGAAATGCTCCCTAATGTCCAGTCTGAACCTCCCCTGGTGCAGCTTTGAGCCATTTCTACATGTGCTATCACTGGATACCAGAGATCAGCACCTCCCTCTCCACTTCCTCAGAAAGCTGCAGAGAGCAATGAGGTCACCCCTCAGCTTTCCTTTTTCCAAACTAGACAAACCCAGACTCCTTAGCTGCTGCTCACAGGACGTGCCTTACAGCCCTTTCGCCAGCTTTGCTGCCCTCCTCTGAACACGTGCGAGGACCTTCAAATTGTTCTTAAATTGTGCAGCCCTGCACTGCACACAGCACTTAAGGTGAGGCTGCAGCAACGCTGAATACAGTGGGATAATCACTTCTTTTGACCAACTTTTTACTCTGTGTTGGATGCACCCCAGAATGCAGTTTGCCCTCTTGGCTATCAGGGCACACTGCTGACTCATATCAAGCCAGCATCCCTAGAGCCCTTTCTGCAGGGCTGCTCTCCAGCCACTCCTCTGCCAATTTATACTTATGTTTGGTGTTACTCCGTCCTAGGTGCAGAATCTGTGATTTGCACTTGTTAAATTTCATCCCATTAATCACAGCCCAGTGCTCCAGTCTGTATATATCCCTCTGCAAGTCCTCTTGTCCACCAAGAGGGTCAACAGCACCTCCTGGTCTCGTACCATCAGCAAGCTTGCTAATGGCACATTCAATTCCTGCATGCAGGTGATTGATAAATACCTTGAACAGGTCTGGCCTTAGGCTTGAACCCTGAGGAACACTGCTCAGATGTAACCCCATTCACTGCAACCCTCTGAACTCTACCCTTCAGCTCTACCCCACCTTGTCTTGTAGCATGCTGTGAAGGACACTATCAAAAGCTTTACTAAAATCCAGAAAAACTACATCCAGCACCTTCCCTTCAATCTACTAGGTGGTTGAGCTTCTCATAAAAGGATAGCAAATTAGCTTGCCCTTGGTGAACCCATGTTGGCTGTGCCTGATGATTGTATTGTTCTTTAAATGCTTTTCAATAATACTCAGTATAATCTCCATAATTTTTCCAGGAACCGGAGTAAGATTAACAGGAAAGATAGAGCATTTCTCTCACAGCAGCTCTTCTTAAACTCCTCTGCCATCCTTCTTCCTCTCTACTTTTCATTCTTATGTCCATGTGCCTTCTCCCTCCTCACCCATAAGCTGAGGGTATGGGAAAGCTGTCAATTCAGAATTGAAAAGGGATTGTGACTTTGTTTAATTCACAGCTTACTTGTATGCCTTGTCAGTGTCTCAAAACCCTTTTGACCTGTTAAGACTCTGGTTAGAGGGAAAGTTAACCCCATGCTGTAGCTGTTAATGTGGGTAGCTCCATATCCTAGGCAGAAAAACAAATTCTGGCCTCTCTGGCTGTGAAGGGCGAGTCAGGGATTGCTCAGTGAGGTCAATGTCTTTCAGAGGTCATCTTGCTTCATGCTGCGTGTGTTTGTGTGTAAAACAATCAGTCGCAGAGGGACTACTAGGGCTTTCCAAGCTTTATGTGTAAATTATATTTCTATTTAGATATTAAGGCTTTAAAGCTTCATCACTGGTGAAATCTGTATATATTTAAATGCACTCTCAGCTTCAGAGGTAACAGAAGTGGTAGTGGACTTGAGGTCCATTAGTTCTCTGCTTTGTTTTTTATGACACCTTGTGAAATAAAATAAAGAAATTTCATACAGGCTAAAAAGCTGTTCTGAGTTTTAAGTTTTATCCAAAGTATATTGATGTTGATGGTTTCATAGGAACAACGAGGAATTGTCTGCTTCAGTTCTGTCCCAGGAAGACCCCTGGCTGAAGCAGTGACTCAGAGACTTTTGATGGACTACTGGTAAGATGTGTCAAACTGTTAGTCAGACAGGAGAGCCCTGGAGAGCGACATAGCTGAAAAGAAAATAACATTTTCCTAAATTTAAGCTACTCTGTAGTTTTAAGGGTGGTTTTCAACCTGCTGGATAAATTTAGATGTGAAAACCTAGATTTTGGGGATCAGTTCAGGCACCCAAACTAATACTGGCTACTCTAGGCTTGCCTGAAACCTGTTCGGTCTGTGAACTGGCTCAAAATTTTACCCCCTCCTACCATCATACACCGTATATTGCATTGGCTAACATTTTTGTATTTTAATCCACAAATTGTACATGTGAATCCATAAGAATTAAGGAGCAAGAAGAATTCTAAATGGTAAAGCAAAAACTTGTTTTTCAAATTGTCTTCTTTAACTATAGTACGTACAATCAAAACCACATTAACAGAAATGAGTTTTTACTAAAAAACTACAGAACCTTTAAAACAAATGGCCCTCAATTATACACTTATCTAACATGGGGGGAGGGGGGTGTCAATTAGCACTTTGGCCTCACCTTTGAATCACCAAATCACAGAATTGTAGGGGTTGGAAGAGACCTCAAGAGCTCATTGGGTCCAACCCCCCTGCCAAAGCAGCTCCCCAGCTCATATTGCACAGGTCGGCGTCCAGACGGGGCTGGAATCTCTCCAGAGAAGGAGACTCCACACCCCCTGGGCAGCCTGTCCCAGGGCTCCCTCACCCTCACTGGGGAAAAGTTCTTCCCCATGTTGCTGTGGAACTTCCTATGCTCTAACTTGCAGCCATTGCCCCTTGTCCTGTCTCCACAGACACTGAAAAGGGGCTGGCCATTTCCCCCTGCATCCCATGCTTAAGATATTTATAAACGTTAATCAGATCCCCTCTTAGTCTTCTTTTTCACTGCTGAACAGCCACAGTTCATTCAGCTTATCCTCATAGGGAAGATGCTCCAAGTCCTTAAACATCTCTGAGGCCCTCCGCTGGACTCTCTCCAGGAGGTCCCTGTCCTTTTTATCCCAGGGAACCCAGAACTGGACACAACACTCCAGGTGGGGCCTGACCAGGGCAGAGTAGAGGGGGAGGATCACCTCTTGTGACCTGCTGGCCGCGAAAATGGAAGTATACTATGGAAGAAACTAGAAGAAGCAAGTTTTAATAGTTGACACTTTTATTATTCCAAAGGAGTCTCAATTTAATTTTTAGGTCAGCAAGTACTGGTATGGGAGCGAAAGGGCTTTTATACAGAGATATGTTACATAATTTCTCTTGCATGCTCATTTGGAATGCTAAAAGAAACTTTTTGAGACCTAAGCTGAGAAAGTTTTCCTAAGCAAATAAAATTACAATAGTGATCTAACATATGTCTTCAACCATCTGTTCTTTGCCGGCTTATAAAATATCTATGAGAATTTGTTTTGATGATGTAAGCAGCATTTTCTCATGCCTTCTATGCATGAAAATATAGACAAATGCAGTGATGTTACACTGCCATTGTATAAATTAAATATTGTCAGTAACCTGTTTTCTGTAGGAAACGCTGCTATACTGGTATTACATATCATCTCCCCTACTTCTAAACCTACAGGCCCAAGCCTTAGGGGAGAAACAAAGAAATAAATTTCCCTCTTATTTATATGAATTGCTTTTTTCCTCACCTTTCTTCAGTTAAAGCAAATTTTATCATTAATATCAATAAATGTTTTGTAAGTTGGATGTTCCTGCTTAACAAAAGCTAAAAAGAATTTAGAGAGCTCAGCTGACATAGAACAGGAACAAATTAATATTGTGATTAATATGAATTTCTAGAACTAAAACTTTCTCCTGAAAGGAGATAACATGTTTTTTTCACAGAAAGAAGAGTAAGAGGGCTCTAATATTAAATCTCTTTGATGCTTTAAACACCCTAAACATATTTAAAGCTATTTCCCTTAGTGCAAATATGAAGTGATGAAATTCTGCTTTTATTAAACTGGTAAAACCGCCATAGCAGATTTCTCTATTTCCATAAAGTTTCTAGCTCAGTCATTAAGACTGAGCTTGTAAGTGTCCATGCTCTTGAGAACCTTCCTGCTAAATGTAAACTTCCATTCTTCTGATTTAGAAATTCAGCCGAATACTTATGAACACACAAGTAGCCCCTAGAGAGCTCTGTCTGAAGTGCTCTCTGCACTATGCATTTTACAAATGTGCATTAAACTTTTGAAGCTGGCATCTCTTTGTAGGGCTGTTCAGTGTAAGTACTGGGTGTTCAAAGAGCTGGGAAATCTGCTCACTTAACTCATGGCTTTTACTCTTCTGGCCAGTATTTCAATAACATGCCAGGAAATTAAATTTACAGTGCCATATTTTCTTTTACAAAACTAGAATGTTTGCTTACTAGATCATTTACCACACAAAGACATTGAAATTATAACTGCTTATTGACTTTTTAATAGGCATGACAAAAATCAGACAATTTCTGTCTTAATCAAGTGTGCTGATGTTAAAGCTTTGGCTGAACCCCTTTTTGTTTACTTTTAAGTTTGTGGGCTTTGAAAGTTTTTTTCTCGTATTGTTAGTTTTCTAGTTTTCTGAAAAGGAAGGCAAGAAAAACAGAAAAAGATGTACAAACATAAATGAGAGGCAAAATTGTAGTGAAGTCCCTATAGAATCTTAATTTACTCTCAGAATGGATTTTGTTCAGGAAGTGTGGGAGAAGCAGGGAGGGTGTGCAGGAGCAACACAAACTGAGGCTTTTGACACTGTCTCCCAT
>VZTU01036410.1:0-14533 GCA_013400835.1 Zapornia atra | reverse complement strand
ATTAAAATGTAGATATTTTGGTAACAGATTTTTGAGTTTAGGATACTTGCAAGTGATTTAATTTAAACCCTCAAAAATGGGTCTTTGAGGTTTTTAAGTGCTTTCGTGGCTCTCATCTCTGCATTTTCTGAATTCCTTTCATATCTTAAAGGTAGAAGAGGATTTAACTAACATATTAAGCTCGTTTCTTATATAAAACTGATGTGTTTGGTATCCATTCTCCCTAAGCAATGAGAAGTAGCTATATAATGAATCTGCTTTATGGTAAACTGAGTGCAAGAAACTCCTCTAGGCCAAATTTGATAAAGATGTTTAGTGCCATTTAACTTCACTGGACAAAATCCTGCATGATTTGGGGTCTCAGTTCTGTCTTGTGTGTCTGGAAGTGGGTATCTGATTCTCTAAACAGATGTTACTTATGTCTGTTTGTGTGTGTATCTGCTTTAGCAAAATAAAAAAACCAACCCACCAAACCACACAACCTGGTTGTGTGCAATACTGAAGTTCAAGTGACTGTGATATTAGTTGTCTGATCAAAAGAATCTAATCAAGTGTTGTATTCCTGAGCTCTAAGAGCCTGAAAGAATTCCATATAGAAAGTGTTTCATTTCCTTTAAAGCAAAGTGGTAGTATTTTTTTTTCTTTTTAATGAGCTAAATATACACAATTTAACTTCTTTCCCTCTCCTCCTCCTTCTGTTCTTACAAAACATTTTACTTTGTTGCCCAAGTGCAGAAATCTTTGCCAGGAAGAAGGGTGAGCAAAGCTTCTGTTTCCCATGACCCTCAACTCTAATGTTGTTCCAAGAGCTCACTACTTACAAATGCCTTGATAACTGCTTTCATTCCTTTCATCCCTCCCCCGCCATCCAGCCCAGGCCAGTGTGAGCCATCCTCCTCTGAGCAGCTTGCTTTGCAGAACAGGGGAATCTACTTAATGTAAAAATCATGACATATAAAAAGATTTATTGCAGAATTTTTTACAGCTAAAGATCTGCATGACAATTGCTGCAGTGATTTATTCTTCATTTTCCTATAAGTGCTTTCTTAATAGCACCCTGTTCATACCGGAACTAACTAACCTTATTTTTTCTTTTTTTCTCTATGACACATTTGGGTAGAGGCAGTAGTGGGGAAATGGCATCTCATTCTCCACACACATGTATGCAGCACGGAACTGACAGAACGGATCCTGCCCAAATAGACAGCACTGTGACTGCTGCTCCTCACAATGCATTGCAACAGAGGCATAAATATATTGAGAAATGATATAATATATTGCTTTGTGTTTCACTGTCTGTAAATAGGCACACTCATTTTTAAAATTTCTCAGAATGCACTGTAAGAGCTGAGAAAAGTGTATTGTAAATACTACTAAAAGACCATCTGATGCACTAATACCTTACATAGCACTAGAAATCTGGGAATTCCCATGTTTTTTCTGGCAACTCCTTGTTGCCAGACAGGAAGTCACTCTCTGCTTTTCAACCTCTGGCAGCATCTGCTCTTAGTTTCTCTGTCCTTTTTTTTTTTTGTGATGCTTCTCTGCCTGCTCACTGTCTCCGGGATGTGCCAGGAGGGGTGAGAAGTGACGCAGCAAGCCTGATAAACCGTGTTTCAATGAGACTGTGGACCCAGCTCCCTGGAAAAGGCTGACCCTGTTCTTGGAAATAAATATCCATGGGGTGGGGGAAGTACGTGGAAGATCATGAAAGAGCATTTAAAATCCCCAGAAGGAGCAAGAGAAAGTATGTTGAGGGTCAAAGCAAATTTACAGGGAAGAAAGTTTAGGAACATAGGATGGATAAGAGAGTGGAAGAAAGCTATACAGAATTCAAACTTAAATGATATAGAAGAAGATATGAAAAACTAAAAAAAAAAAAAGAGTGTGCATATTAACTTTCTAGCTTTTTCCAGTCCTTTAGGGCTTCTTTATAATCTTACACTAAGGCTTCTGCTTTAAGTTGTTTGTCTTTCAGATGACTGTTGAAATAAACCTGAAATTAATTGGATTTGAAAAAAGGAACAAAACCAGTATATATACAGTGATTGTATGCTTAGGTCAGATTTTTGGATTAGCATTGTGTTATAGCAACTTGAGTTGTTGCAGAAGGCTCTCACCAGTATTAGTGTTAATATGCTTTTGTAGTGTGAGAATCAGTGCATGACAAAGGCTATGTGTGGCTCAGCTACAACACCTCGTGAGCCACCGTGACCCGGGCTCTTGGGGGTGTGTAGTAAAATGGAGACCATCAAACTGCGTCTCTCTGGAAAGTGTAGTAAAATGTACTGAATGCCGGTTAAATCCTTACACAGGGAGGAGGGTAATGAGTGATTATTTACTGTGTATCAGATATAATTTTAGCTACTTCACAGGTAGTTTCATGTGTTTTACTGAGTGGTCAAAACAATTAACTAAAGAGTTGAGATCCTCCCAATGCAGGATTGTGGAATAGTTTTATCAACAAAGACGGGAAAAATAGTGGAAGAGTGTGGGTAAGTCAGTACTGATTTTCAGTTATTTGACAATGGAAAAAAGAACAGGGAAATGTGCTTATTTTAAAACATTTATTCCTCTCTAACAAATAAGAAATACTGGAATATTCCAGTATTGGAAATACTGGAATCCTCACCATGGATTTTGGCCAAAAAGTTTATGGAATGAAAATAAGTGTGTCTGCAAAACTGGCATTGTATAGAAATGTTTTGGTTGAGTGTAATTTAGAAAAATATAATGGTATGTTAGAAACAGTACTAAGTTATACCCCACAGCCAAGCTTTAGAATTTCAAAAATAAAATGAAACTAAATGCTGTCTGAAACCTTTAGCCATATGTGTGGAAAATATTTTAAAAATGCAATTGATAACAAAAGAAAAATTTCTGTTCTGCTCTTACCATGTGATTAGTCATTTGTAAAGGTTTTAACATTGCATTAATTCTGTGAATATGGTTTCATGATTGGAAGGTTTAGACCCTAGTAATTCCCTGCGTAGTCAATTTGTTTTCTAATCAAATGCAGCAGTACTGTTGAACAGTCTTATAAATTAAAATATTGAGAAAGAAAGGATTTTGTAGCAATGAAGTAATGAGAAATAAAATGAAGAATGTGTGAGTATTAAAGCAAAATACAGTGACACCACTTGATATGGCAAAACCAGCTGTAAACTTCTGTATGTGTCTTAGCAAAGCAGATGCGCAGTACATACTCTGTGGTGTCCTCCACACTGAGGGTTATAGGGTATACATTTTTAGTTGCATTTTCATTCTTTCATGTATTTATAACTATACAAAGTCAAAAATAGTCTTCGTATAGACTTTACAGCTTTTGCATACTGAACTAAAATTAAATTCTTTCTGTTCTTCTAATTATGTGAATAAGATCAGGTTTCCACATCTACAGATGAAATGAGTTGAGATAAAGAGAAGAATAGCGAAAGAGGGGTGGCATATTACCGACATTGACTTTTGACTGTATAACATTATTTGGTTCACCAGTTACGTTTCTGGGAAACTTCAGTATGATTTTATCATGCCAGTATGCAAATGTGGCCTAAAAAAACCCAGCCCCTCTTATCAAACATCAGTGTTCTCTTCTTGGGTTGTCTTCTTCCAGAATGTGTTGGATTTAGTGCTTAACTATAGAGACATACTAAGAATATCCAAAGTATTGTACAAGTTTCTGACATAAGGAAGTTGTGACTTAAAAATGTTGGTATGAAGTTTGTAGAAGATAAGACTCTTCAATAGCTCTTGCATCATGGCATTAAGAAAGCGGGGATTTTGTTGCAATTGATAAAGGGGATTTCTCAGTGCTCACTAAAATGAGAAAGTAGATTGTGCACTTTTCTCATGGAAATATTCACGAGTAAGAAAGCGACATGGACAAAGCTGCTGTAGTGTTTTATTTAACCCCAGAGGAATGCAGCAAAGCGTGGACTACATGTTGACATATTCTGCCGACGTCTTTTCCCTGGAGATTATGAGAAAGAAATTAGCTTCTGTGAATTTAAGAGCAAAACTTTGGGCCTAAAGTGGAAAAGTAATGTGGGATTGTTGAGGTAGGGGGTGGTTTATTTTACTTGCTTATTATTGTTCCATGAATAGCGAGTTGGCACAGAGTTTATACCAATGAAGCTAGCAATTGAAGGGGATAAAGAGTTCATTGACAGTAACAGTGAAAGACTGCGTCAATACGGAGCAATGGCCCTTGTGCTGCAGATTCTCTGGCACAGGGCTCTGTATTCCCTCATGTCTTCTTAAAACAGGCATTATAGCAAGCGGCCAGCTTTCGCCCCATCTGCCCCTGTAGATCACCCCTCCTCTGTGCCAGCTTGCCCCATGTTTTGCCGCTTAAATTCTGCAGAAATTTGCAACAAATGTGATTGCATAAAAGGAAAGTTCTTCACCCCCTCCCCCCTTTTTTTTGTGTCTGTCTTTTTTTAATGACAATTGGATAAGTGAATTTGATCCACAAATTAATTCAGCTGAGAACCAAAGAATAACAAGTGTGTGTGTATGTATTCTAAAAACAGAAGCACCATAGACAATATTCCAGGCAATGGTATAGCCTATGAACCATGTGTAGTAGGAGACACTCTAGTATTACAAACCACTTGAAACTGAAGATGACAGAAGCTGTATCAGCTGATGAGACACCTTTTTTTGTGTGTGTTTAGAAGGTATGTTAACATGCATTTAAAATTGCTTTCTAACTATAGGTGATACAGGCATGCCCTTGTGTTACGGTGGTGATATTTTATTAAGCTGGGGTTACCTGTTCTGGCAGCAAACCCCAGAATTTTTTTCATGTATAGTTGAGGGATGAATTGTGCTTCGTAGATCTGTGCCTTGGGACTGCAGCATCTCAGCATTGCTGCTCCGGGCTAATTTGTAAGTCCTTTACTTGTACCCTCATTTGTGCTGACCTGCTATCATAGACATTATGAAATGGAAAGATTTTCTGTATGTGACAGTTACCTGCAGCCATTGATTTTCATTTATTTTTTGTTTTAAAGCAGTAGTGAGTGGTGAAGAGTGGAAAGAGGCAAAAATTATGAAGAAAATGCACTTTGGTGCTGTTTTCTGAGTTAAAACCAAGAACTGTGAAGCGGGGACTTTTAATGAGAAAGCCCTTAAGGCAGGAAGGAATGTGAAATACAGTGGTGGTACAGATTCTTGTATGATAGTATGATTGCTGCTTTTAACTGCTTAATCATTCGTACTGCCTAAATGTAATTGTACTGCCAGCTGCTGTGTTTACAGTCTATGATGTGGAAAAAGATGCCCCACTGTGACGTGTTCTAGTTACAATCAAATTGACTGTAGCAAACACAGAAGCTGTTGAAGTTCGGTACTTCTCAGTGGGGTGTTCTTGTTCCTCCAGTTTATTTCTGGCTGTTGATATAGCTTGCCTCTGTGAAACTCAGTCTCATATAAAATAGCAAAATCAAGGCAGTTCCCGGTTCATCTTCACAATAAAAAAGCCTGTCATGAAGTATTTGAGGAGAGGTGTATCTCACAAGTATTTTTCTGGATAATCATGTTGTTAAGATTAGCGTTTGTAATTCTGAAAGTGCTTTTTTTCACTTGTATGACTTTTTAAATGTTTTCTTGCTTCTGTCATTTGGCACAGTAAAAATGTGGCAGATTTTGCTTATAGCTGCTGTTTCACAATAATAATATCTCCATTATAAAATCACTTTTTCAAGTGCTTAGATAACTGGAAAACCTCTTTATAGGATGAGATTGCTTATGAAGTAAATCAAGAACTTTTTTTTTTTTATAAGGTGATTTAAAAAACACCCCACCACCACACGATAGTGACTCGTTTTCAAGTGCTGAGTCAACGAACTAGATAAATGGTTCTCTGCATTTTAGCATGCTGTTTCATCAAGTAGTCTGGCAGTATTGTTTGGTTTCTGCTGTTTCCTTCCCATATTGTGGTTCCTTAATGCTCGGTTTTGTTGGGTAACTTGGGTTTTAATAAACCTGAATGGCAGTGCATGACCAAATGACATAGCTCATCAGGCATGGCTCCGAAATGCATCCAGTTGTACCTGGTAGAGGAGTCAAACTGCCCAAATGTTGGGAACACCAAAGGTGACTGTAAGCAGTCTTCTTTCCAGTCCTCAGCTGTCCTGAAATTCAGCTGACTGAAGAATTGCTTCTAATATCCTGCTAGTTCAGCCATCACCCCTTTGAAGCCGTAGGGTAATAACTAGCTTTGTGTCAGATCACCAGATATGTTGCTGTTACCATTTTAGCCAGAGCGTCTGTTGTTTGAAGTCCCATTTACTGCATTCCAGCTGGCGCTTAAGAGTTCATTTAGGCATCTTTAATCTTCTCACTAGGTTTCAACTGCTATTTTTCTTTATTAACCCAGTAAATGATACCAAGCTTTTCCAGGATGATTGACATCAGTCAGGAAGAGTGTTGTTTATTGGAACTCCATTTGCTAATGAAGTCATCTTTGTAAGAAAACAAAGGAAAAGACTTTGGATTTGTATTTTCTGAGAACAGTTTCTCACTGGTAGAGTACAGGTACATCAGGATTCTGCATTTGGAGCTTCTTTCACTCCTGTCAGAAGCTTGGACTTTCTTCTCTTCTTCCAGACTGGCAAAAACAAACAGCAATGTTCCCACTCCAAGAAAAAAAAAAAAGTTCTTTGAGCTTACCAACTTGTAGAAATCTTGCCAAGTTTCCTTATCTATAGAACTTAATCCTTGTCATGAAGGGCTGTGCCACAACTAATAAACTAATTCTTTTGGCCTCCAGGTAATCGCATCCATTGTTTCAGCCCACTTTGTCTCAATGTATTGTTCTCTCCTCATCCTCCTCAAAACTCTATGCAGAAATTTGTTTTATGATCTGTTTAACAAATCTAAGACAGAAAGTTGAACAGTTCTAATCATACAAAAGGACTGCATCATAGTTTTATCATAGTATGTCCAATGTATAAGGCCTCATCTGAAGCCTAAAATATTTTAATATATTACAGTTCAGGTTAAATCCTTCTTTTCAGCAATTTGAAACACAGTGGTTCTTGAATGAACCTGACTTCAGGATAACGTAGAGGGTTTTTTCCCATGTTTTTATTGGGTAAATGCATGTTAAGCAGATTCATCGAAAATACAAAACTTCAGGAGGAAATCCAACAGAGTAATGCATTTCCTGATTCCTCTGTGACTTTTCTTAATGGGTGATGACTTTTATTATTCCTTTATTAGCATTACGATACTGGTGGTTGGTATGGATCCATATTTAATACCGGTGTTACATTCCTTTCTTGTGGTTAAGCTGCAATTACCCTTTTACCATTTCCAGTCATACTGCAGTGTGCTTCTTTAAGTTCTTCCTCTGTCAGAGCTCCACAAAGAATTCTGCTGGCCAGTTGGCTTGCTTCAGCCCTTGCTAAAACAGTTGTCTCCTTCCACTAAGTAGCATGTAAAAGACTACTCTTGACCAGATGCAAAACTGAACTGAATCCTCCTTTGGGACTGGGGAAGACAGGAAACAAAAGGTGCTGGTGAGTACTGTCGGCAAATAAGCCTTAACAGAGTTGTCGGTAAGAAATTCGCCCCTCTGCAACTGAGGGATAACAGGGTGCATTTTGACCCTTTTGCTGGCACCCAGAGAGATTACTCTGTTTGAGTGCCTGCAAAAGAACAGGGGCAACAACTTCATTGAGACTTGGGTGCAGCCATCTTTCCCTGGATAATAGACTTGTACTGTCAGTCAATAAAAGTGATAAGGTTTTTATAGTAACTTAAGAACATCAGCTGACTGCTTGAAAGAGAATTTCTGTCCTGGGTTAGTTTGTGTGGATTCCATGAAAAGAAGGACATGACTATCAAGATGTACATGTTAGAAGCTGAGTAAGAGCGGCTCTTGTAATGCCATGTAGCTTGCAGATGATAAAAAGGTGATTTATTTGATGCAGTAATTTACCTTTCAATGTCTAGAAGATGCAGGATCTATTGAGGTCTCTCAGTGGACATGAAGACTGTGATATGCAGTGATAAATGACATCTTGTAAAGCTGGACTAGGTCTCTACTGCATCACCCTGCTCTTGTCTGGGCAAGTTCAGATAGTAGCAATATCCTTTATCATCTCTGGATTGAAGAAGCAGTTGCTCTTACATCTGATTTAATTCAGTTTTGAATCTTTGTATCTCTTAATGGAGGCATGCTTATTGCTCAGTTGGTCCTTTCTGTGACCAGATGAATTTCGTAGTCAAGTAAAATGATGATGCTCCTAAGAAGGAAGTTGATAAAAACAACTAATTGCACTGCTTGGTCCAGTGTTATGGACCACTTGATCCATCTGCTGTCTTGAGCTGTGAGTTCTTACAGAATAATTCATATTACAGCCTCAAGGAAGCTGTTCAAGTAAACTGGAATCTTTCTGTAGAATGATAGTTTTTGTATTTTCAGGTAAAATTAACTTTGTACAGAACATCTGACCTTAGAACTTAATTTTATTCCTTGCTACACTGAACAGCTTTAACCTTAATAACCTTAATTTTTCTAATACTTTCAAGCTATTTGACTGGGTCTCCTATAGAGGCAGAAATCTTAACCAGTGTCATTCAGGATGATTATAATAAATTATGTAATAAGCTCTGTAATTTTTACTACATCCTTCATACCTGCTACTTCCAAGTTAGGTTATATATGCTTCCTTCAGGTTTAAAACTTAGAAGCAATATCACTGTCTGATTTGCTGACACAGGGAATGAGCCGTCAGCATCTATGTCTGACTAATCCAGGATATAAAATGGAGGCTCCACCTTGGGTATTTTTATCATTAGTTTTCCTTTCCCTTGACATTTGTTCCATTGAGCCCTGCATGTGGGGAAGAGCGATAGGGCAGAGTCCAAGCTCCCTCATTTCCTTTCATGTTCACAGGGATGCATGCTATCATGGGCAGCTTTAATATTGTCCAGAGGAAATAAATCTGCATTCCTGTTAGTGATGGTTAATTTTTACATTTCAGTGTACTTTCAGTGTAGAATCTTTTTCATTCAGTCACCTTAAGGCCATATTATTCTCTTTGGAATCAATTGGTATGCCGTAATTTTATAGAAGGGCTTGGGGCTCGAGCCTACCATTCAACTGTGTTTCTTCCTTTTAAACTCAAAGCATCCTGCTGCTAACAAATTGAAGTTTAGGTCTCTCTAAGAGCTGAAACACAATCAGTTACCTAGATATCAAAGATGCCATATTTGCATAAAATTGACTGTTTCAGCTTATGTTTTGTTTTGATCTCTACAAACAGTAGGAAACACTTAACATCTAATTTCCTAATATCTTTAATAATGAAATGTTCATGTACAGCACCGTAGGAAATGTTCAGTAAGGATGCAGTAATTCTGTGTGTCTCTTAATGGAAAGCAGAGTATATTCTGATAATGAGACGATACTTCAGTGTCAGAAAACTACAGATGAATTTGCTTCATTACCAGTACAATGTTCCCCCCCAGTGCAGTGAAGGACAGTGTGTCTCATGGATAAAGTAAGAATTTATATAGAGTATTTGGTGGCGGGGGTTTTTTTTTGATCTAAAGAAAATAGAAAAAGTATTATTTAGCATATAAACATGAAAAAAATTTTCAGAAGTACTATACAGATAGATATTTGAAAAGAAAAGATGTAAGAAATTGCATGATGTTTTGACTTTTAAATATTGTAATTAGTTGCTAAATAGTTTGACACAATCCACAACTGGTTTTTTAGATGAATTACATTTTCTAATTTTCTGGAAGAAACAATTAACTAGGACAGCTATCTACCACTGTGTTTGGTAACTTTTAATATTTTTTTTTTAATGTTCTTTCCTTTTTCAGTCTCATGGCACCATTAAATGGTCATAGAGGTAGTAGACAATGGGCTGAAGCTCAGGGTGCACCTTTCCAGGGGGAGGGGGATATGGAGGAACACTTTCCTGTTTTCCATAAATTTTATCAGAAAGATACAGAATTTCTTTGCCTAAGTCTATACACCCTAGTTATTTGTCTGATAAACATATGGAATTCCTTAGTAATACAGTGGAAAAAATAATCTGTTCATATCTGTGTTGTCTAAAGACTGACGGTGCTCTTGTTGGACTGATGTTCTCTATGGCTGTGTGTGAAAATACACTGAGCAAATAAAAGGGTAGAGAAAAAAATCTGGTAGGGATTGTGTCACTTGATAGTGGTTATCTTTAATTAAAGAAATAAAAATCAATCATCTTACTTTATGGATTCTTATTTGGAGGTGTTTCAAAGATTTTTAGCCCTTATTTTGTTTAGGATAGTGGAATGGGTCTTACTGCTGTAGGGTGTTCAAGTTCAAGTGACACCTTTTTTCTTTGTGTGTGTGACCTGATTTAAGACACAAGGCCAGTTTGTGTATTTATATACTAGGTTTTATTCCCGCCAGGACAAAGGGTAGTCTTCCAATTTTGTATCCAGCATTAGTGTTTATGTCTTTATAAAAACAGAGGGTTGAGGAGGTCACAGATCGGGTGAGGTTGGGAAGGACCTCTCGAGGTCATCTGGTCCATCCCCCATGCTCATGCAGGGTCATCTAGAGCCGGATGCCCAGGACCGTGGCCAGATGGCTTTTGAATATTTCCAAGGTTGAGACTAACTCATCCATGATTACTTTGAAAAAGAATTTATGACTTGGCTTTTGTTCATAGCTTATCTTTACAATGAATTTTGATTACATTTAGCAGATATCAGAATCTTAATTGCCAGTTTTCCTAGCTTTAAAATAGTTACCATAGATATGTCCTCAAGGACATAGAGGAGTTTTGCTAGTTTTCTGGGCTCATCTGCACTGGTAGCATTTTCAAATCTTGAGTTAATTAATTTGTTATCGAATTTATCTCTACCTTTGCCATTAGTATGCCTAAAAAATAAAAGAACAGATTTCTGTGGTTACACTGATATTCTGTATTTACAAATATTATCTGTTGGGGTGTGTACAAGCCTAATTAAATTTTATGCTATGAAGTTTGGATTACTCTGAAATTTCTTTGCATGTCCACTCTGTGTAATTCCATGAAAATAGTGCTCATAATCCATTGACAACCTAGTAGATTGGTGAGCTTGTGGTTTATAAAAAACCACCAACTTGTGGTTTATTTTTTCCTTTCAGTTTCTTTTTACAAAGCTTTTACATAACAGTGTATGATGTTTAGTGTATTAGAATAGTTAGACTGTCTTTAATTTGATAATGTTTCCTGAAAGAAACTCGTGAGCTTTAGTTTAATCTGCCAATTAATCTTGCCATATGTAATACAAGAGGTCTACTTACAAATGCAATTTACTGTAAGATTCTGATTTCCTTTACTAATTTCTTATTTTTCAAGAAGTGTAGCAGTTCTTTAGTTTTCAACATAATACCTGTATTAGTGGTTGAAATCTGGCATCTAGCATATTTCATAGGTTTCTAGGATATTCTGGGTACTTTGATTTTTAAATGGTGACTTTTGAATGAAGTTACTGACCATAAAAGATACTAGACAGGAAATCTGTAAACACACAGCTTCTTCCAGTGAAGTTGTAATGGAGTAATTCTGATTTTCTTCTTTTTTTTCTTTAGATTTATCCATGGCAGTGCAAAAATTTTCACAATCTTTACAAGATTTCCAGTTTGAGTGTATTGGAGATGCTGAAACTGATGATGAAATCAATATTGGTAAGTACATTCTGTGCTCTGGTTATGGTAACTTTATATTCTTTCTTGAGTATTTATTACAATTGTAATGGGGCAGTTAACAGTTTTTCTTTAATAGAACATGTAACAGATACAAGAATTTCCGTAAGAAAGAAATGCAAGATGTAAAATACACGTCAGAAAATTCTGTCTTCTTGGCATAGCTTAGTTCATTGCAGTGCAAAGCTTTCAGCAGTACTTTCTCAACTGAATCTTCTGAATTCTGCTGCTTTTTTTAATTTTTAACCAGTTTTCATCAGGGTACTACATGATATACAAGTTTCCTGTGAAATAACATAGGTCTGCAAAAAGCACTTAAGTGCCTAGAGAGACATAGGAAGTATTTAAGTGTCTAAAACCAGGAATATGTTCTTTACAACTTCTGCATTCCAAGTATATAGTTGTCTGAGCTTTTTCCCGTAAAATTTACTATCTGCTTAATGTTCTGTCTCTGTGCACACCCAGAATTTCTGCATTTGCAGAACTGAACAGCTCAGCTTGTCTTGAAGATAAACTTTTTTAGTATCTTGAAAATATACTTCCCTCAACAGACTTAATCCTGGAAACATTTCCAGGATACAGAAATTCTGCATTCTTTATTGTGTGGCATTGCCCAGTTGCAGTGATGCTTTTGGGCAGTAGCGCAGCAGCCAGAGTGTTCAAGCTCCTGTTGGTGAGAAACCCGGGTTATGATGAGTCTTCAGAATGACCAGCTTTGGTATCATGAGTCTTACATAACATGTGTCCTCTGTGTCTCTCCCAAAACTTCTGAGAGGAAGGATGGTGGTTAAGTAGAAATTTGTCAGTACAGGAAGGAATAGAGGTTTGTTAGTATTTAAAAAAAAGACAAAACTGTGTAATGCTGTGAGGAGATTTGTATTTGGGCTTTTCCAAGGGTATCTCTTATTATAACCTGTTTTCAAGTCTGCTCCATTCTGTATTTTCCTGATTGAGCTACCTAATCACTGGGCAAAAGGACTGGCCTTCAGGGGAAGGTTTGTCTCATCCTCATCCTACAACACTGCGATAACTAGGAGACTCATCAAAGATGGTTGATATTTGGGCACTGTCTTCTGCTAACCTTTGGCAGGGGGAAAGTCTAATTTTACTGACAGATAAAAGTGGTGAGTGAAAATGCTGAGCTGCTTCTGGTCAGATATAAAACTACATGCATTCTTTAGGTGTATCAAGCTTGGAAAGAGACAAGAAATGAAGCGTGTGTATATGCTCTTTCGCATTCTCCGTATTATTTCTTGACTGGTAAAGTTGACTTGTATGCGTTTTATACAGCTAAAGTTGACTTGTACATATTTTATATGCTTAAACTAAATCTACAGAATCTCGGTTATATCTTCAATTTGGTCTATAATTTTTTTAAAGACATAAGGTTTTGAATTTCAATGAGGTGACTGAGGACAAAGACAACTTTTATTTTACTTGTAACCTAAATGTAGCAAAGAAAAGAGATTTTATTGTTTGGACATTAAACAGGCATTTAAAACTATTTAGGAAAAAAACAGAGTTCATGAAGCTTGACAGCTGATTTATTTCACTTGGAGCTTCAAAGAAGGGATTTCTAGCTTCTAAAGCACCCATTGCCTGATGGATTGTCATGTACATCAAAGAAGCTTATAAGAGTAAAAGGTAAACTGACAGGAATCAAATTCAAGTCTAACAGAGCTTAAATGATACTATGTGCTTTTATAGAGTAACGCTCAATTTTTGATCCCCCTAGAGCAGTGACCTAGAATTTGTCTATATCTTTAACATGCCCCAACAAGCTAGATGTTTGCTTATCATCAAAGACAGCTTTGTGTAGATGAATCCTGCTCTCTGTGCTGCCTCCTGCCTTCACCTCTTTTTTAAAGAATATCTATGAGTTTGCAGACCACTGGGAAGTTTTACTTCAGTCTGCAGTGATACTCCTGACTTGATAATCTTTGCACAAACCCATCATATTCATAAGGGCTTCATACAGGGAATGCATTGTGAAAATTTTAAAATACATTTTTATTTCAAGCTTAGCATTGTAAATCCACTCTAATCCACCTTAGAGGTGGAAATTCACCCTCTGAATAAGGCTTCTTCTGTCAGGATCTGGTTATTTCTGGTTTGGTTTTGTTATATTTTAAAGAAAAAAGTATAATTTTTTTCAAAATTGAAATATAAGTGGGTTTTTTTCCTTAACAGTAAGTATTTTGAAATGAGTTAACAGTTCCATGAACGTTTTTTAGGCAATACTGATGTTTGAAGGCCTCTGTTCAATAATTAAGCGCAACATAATTTTTTTGCTTTTTTTGTCGACCTGAGCTCTAATAACAGCAGTTTTATTTGCATTTCCTGTTGCCTGTGCCTTTTTAAATGCTTCTTATACAGCTCCTCTATTCTGTTAAGTAAATTACATGGCATACATTATAAGTATTTTTAATTAAGTCTGTGACACAGTCAAAATAAGCAGAATTTTGATGGCATTCTTCATATTTATTGTACTCCATGTATTATTTCAGTGATTTCTGTAGAGGTTTATTTTCTTATATATACCATCTTTGATTTTTCATTATTTATTTCCAAATGTTTTTAATTCTTCTATAGAAGTGGTGTTCTTTTTTGACAAAAAACAATGTCTGTGCGGTCTTGTGGCTGTGTAATGCATTTTGTGTAGTCTTTCCCCATTTTTGCAAGTTACCCAGATTTATCTACATAGCCACTTTCAGATATACCCTGCACAGTTTAGATTCAGACATTTTTTTTCATGCGTTTTAAGCTATTCCTCTGACTTTATTGAATAAGCATATCAGCTTGTTCCTCAAATCACAGAATCACAGA
>VZTU01036396.1:0-13034 GCA_013400835.1 Zapornia atra | reverse complement strand
CTCCCACAAGTGGAGATAGAAGAGAATATTATTTGGGTTCCCCCTCCTTCAACAACGCGCCCCAGGTCCCGGAATTCCCTCTTGACAGTTTGCAGGCTACACTTTGCGATTGTGTCTCTGCCTGCTTGAACTATCAGTATTGGATATAATAAAAATAAATTAGAGATAGAGATAATCAGCTTTGACTCAAAAAGCTTTTAAGATGGTTTTCTTCCTCATGTAGAACAGTGAGTCAAATGCTTAGTTTCAGGGGGGTGGATTTAAAAGCGAGTAATACTAATAGTAAAGAGTGAAAACAGTAAAGAGTGAAAATAAACTCACCAGGAAATGAAAAATAACAAAACCGCTTACAAAGGCCTGCTTCTTTTAAAAATTCATGTATTTTTCAGGACCTGCGCACTGGTTTGGGGTTATGTACCTACACGGATGTATACATGGCAAGAAAACCTACTAGCAAGCAAACTGCAGGGCTTTTTCCAGCAATCAAAAATAAAACCTTTTTGCGATTTTGGAAAGAGTGTTTTAACTTCTGTCAAGTAAAAACTACCTTGAGATATAAAATAAATGGAACAAGCTTACACTGAATATCTGCTTGAAAGATTGCATATAACAAATTGCACACAGTACAAGATATAAAGTGATAATAATTTGTTGATGTTCCATAGACTACAAATACAATAAGTATTTGTAAAATATACAAGTACAGAAAAACACTGACTACTACCGTGGGGGTAAATACAATTGAAACAAGACCTTATATCTATAAAGATATATTACTTTCCTTAACCATTTCAGAAATTTAATTCCTTTTCAGATTAATAGTCTTAATTTTGCACTTTATAGGAAGGTTAGTGCAAGCAGGCTGCCAATCACAAAGGGTGCCAATTTTAAGAAGACTTAATAATCACAATGGCAATTAAATTATAACTTTGTTAAAACTGTGGAGATTAATAACTACTACATTCATATATTAAGAGGTACTGGATGCGGCTCAGGCTGCATACTCTTCAACAGCCCTGTCCTTGTGCATAAACAGGATGAGAGGGTGTGAGGAGGCAGTGACTGGTGTTGCTTAAGGCTGAGAGACTGGAAAGGTGAGAGCTTAACACGGGGCTGAGCCGAGCTTTTTTATTCAAAACACTCCTGTCACCTCGAAAACAAAGTGCGGGAGAGAGGTCAGTGCAAGCAGTCAGTGCTTAAAAGTCTTAGCTGGCATTCATTTGAGCGTTTTAAATGAACAAAACTTTTGTTTTCGAGCTCATTCAAGACGTTTTATTTTCTATCTTAACACCTTGCCTTCCCATAATGCAAAGACATCAAAAGCGCTCTACCATGCTGTATTCACGCTTTGGGGTTCACAGACTGCTGCAGAGGTAAATTAATGGTGTTGCTTGACCATAGGGTTAAGAGACAGCAATTTCTTTGTGTGCCAGAACACTGAGTAGAAAGACAGAGCAGCACCAGCCTGGGTGCCTCATTAGCAATCTTTACCACCAGTATGTTAAGAAATGGAATCTAAAGCCTATCGCACCAAGCAAGAAGTTTCAATCATAGATCTGACAGCTGCAAAAAATGAACAGTGCCTGTTCAGGCCAAGCACCATAACCTATTTTGCTTATATTTTCCCAGAAACATAGCACATATTCCAGAATTACTTTTGGTCTATTTCTTCTTACTTCTTTTAATAAGCAATCAGAGCAATCCCGCTACTGAACAGTACAAGCAACAAAGTTGGGGCATATGGAAAAAAATATCTAAACATATATAGAGACAATCAGCCTGAAATTTTATCTGTATAGCGTCCTATATAACAACCAGGTCTATGGTGTTATAAAGCCGCTTCAGCTTTTTCTTTGAACAGATTGCTGTGCTGAATGATGTAGCAATAGCTGTTTCACCTAAGAGCGACTACTAAATGACATTGCCCAAAGCAGCCAAAGCCTTTAAAACTCTCTACACTAGCTACCTTAAATCTGGTGCAAAAGGCATGTCAGTGGTTAGCTCAATCCATTGCGTTACTTTAACTATTCTGTCTTACAAAAGCCTCAGTTTTTCACTCATGCCTGTATGGAAGAAATAACTTAGACCAAAAGTATCAAGAGGGGCCAGGAAACTTCCAATCCACCCTACTTAACCCTTCGCTCTGTTCCACAACATGACTGAGGAACCGTACTAAAAATTAAAGATTATTCACTTAAGCACAGAACGCAGGGCCTCAGAAAGGGTGATGACTTTGCCAAAGATATTATGGATTCAAATTATTTAATTTTTCTAAGATTATTTGCAATCCCCATAAAACTTTCAGTACTTTTAAACACCCTTAGAGTGATCTTTACTAATTCTGTATCAACAAATAGCTCACAGCACTTCAATGTGTATGAACAAAAACACTGCTAAAATTGGCACAATAACCTATCAAGAACACAGAGTAACAGACACTTTTTTTTTTTTTAATTCAGTACCCCTTAGTACGACAGTGATGACACACATACTTCAAAGAAGAAAACCACAGTTATTTCCGACTTATAAAACGCTACAGCATCTTACCAGCTGACAGTGTGTTTCGTTACAGGCAAGCGCCAGGAGCACAAGCGTGGGACGGGGAAACGGATGTAATTGCAAGAGAGGCAAGCACACTATTAGTAATGAAAAGTGACATGGTCACAGACCCACAAAGGGTCACAAGCACAAACACCACATGAACTTTTTATGACAAGGCACAGAGGAGATGATGAGAAAAACATTTCCTTGCAGACATATTTTACAATTAATACCCACGCATGACTAGAAGGAAATGTTGAGTTTCACAGAAGATTTCATTAGGATTTCTCTCACACAGTGTAATATGGATGTAATCAGCACCCATCAATAAAAGTCAATTGAGAATGTTTGTCTATGCAAACATTCTGAAAGGAAAGTCTGTCTGAAAGACAGACACGACCTTTCCTGAGATTAAAGATGATGCAAGATGCCATTTTAAAGTTCTGTATTAATTCTTTGTCTCTAAAAAAACCCCAACCAACCAACCAAACAAAACCCAAAAACCCAACCCCTAGAAAGTTTACCATGAATGTTTCTGAGAAGTTTAAGTTCTGTTTTGAAGTTTTGGTTTAACCTTGATCTTCCTCAGTCAGATTGCTGCTTGTCCTTCAAGATTTCCATATTGTTGTAACTCAAGCATAAAGATGAAGAAAATAAGCTGGAGCTCACAAATCAAAATGAAGTTAGTGACCCAATCATACATCAATCACTAATAGATTGGGTTTTTGAGGATTTACCTCAATGGTGGGAAGACTTAAAAATACAGCATATTGTCTCTACTGGATGATTGTTTCTCTAAAGACATTAGGAGTAATCTTTTAGTAACTAGTTGCTGTTATATTTTAGGAGTAGATTCCCATTTCAGCTCAGCAGGAATAACTTTATTGCATGAAGTAGGGATAATCACTGTACAAAAGTTACCTTACAGCTACTCCCCACTCAAAGAGGTTTATACTTAAGTTTCAATAAGCACAATTTTTTTGTGATTTAGGAGGCACTGATGAAACATTTTTAAGGCAAACAAAAACCTCATAATTGTTGGAAAGAATATTTGCTTCTCCGTCTGTTCAATCAAACATTTAATACTGATTTCTCTCAATGATCTAAAAGAAACTTATAAATGCTGGGAAAACTGTATTTAGGGCCTGTATAAACTCGCTAACGATGATTCTAGCTGCTGAGAGATGCAGATGAAAAAGACAAGATAAATACAAAGCAGTCTCAGACATGTTCCTTCCAGGCATAGCTAGTGGTTTAAAAAAACCCAACTAAAAACTAAAAAACAAAACAACAAACTAAAGTTGTGCAACCTAATAATTTTGATATGTCTACACAGACAAAATTTTGCATGTTCTTCTGTTTATGACAATTAACAAGCATGATGGGTAAAACCCTATAGTTAACAGAATCAAGAAATACCACAAATTAATCTGTGGGGAGATATTCTTCATTTATATATTCTGCCATATTGCAATCTACTGCACATTCAGTGCCTATTATTTTTAATGTTTAAACATTAAAGCTTTTATTAAGACAGAGCTAGAATTCAGTTCTAGCATCAGACCTTTTCCTCTACACTCCATCATATTTTGGCAAGACAAGCTACAACTAATGCTTATTCAAGACAATAAATGCTGCACACTATTTTGTGGATTCAAATTATGAACACAACCATTCTGAAGGAAGAAAACTCCCAACCCACATCACATGAAGATTTTGAAACAAATTCAAACTCTTCTATGCTATTTATCTTAACAAACATTATTGGACTCTATCCAATACTATTCTCAGCAGTGCTGCACAGAACTAACCTTACAAAGATTCCATAAACTCTAAAACCCTCCCACAATTTTTTTTTTTTATTTCCTTTTTCCAATTCTTTTTACCAGCTGTAATGTCAGCCTCCTTCCACCATCCCCACCCCCATCCCCCAAAAAAAACCCCAACAATTATACTACAAGCATCATGGCATGCTGGTTTTGTTACTGTGAGAACACCGGCAAAAGCAAACACCTAATATGACAAACCGGTTGTACTCATCCTCTGAATTAACAGCTAAATGACCATGAGCTCCGAAAATTTAAGAGCCATCTTTAAGGAAGTCCTTGCTTTAGACCTAAAGTATAATGTAATTTCCTCCTCCACAAAATACTCTAATTTTAAAAAAGGATAAATAAAATTACATATTCACATAGAAATTTTACATGCTTTAAGTCTAAGACTCAAGATTCTCGTGTAATTGTCTCGTTCCCAAATGTGCAATCATTACCAGATACATCCTGCTTTGTTTACAAGGTGGCTGCATTATATAATGCACAAAACAGACAAGAAGGTTTTTATAAATTTTGCATGGCTTTTTAGCTAAAATCATGTTTATATGTGCAGTTGTGTAAAATTTCCTAGATCTTTCTTGTAAGTTTCACATTCATAATAACAGAACACATTGGGTTGGAAGGGACTTTTAAAGATCATCTAGTCCAACCCCCCTGCAGAAAGCAGGGACATCTTCAGTAGATCAGGTTGCTCAGAGCCCCATCAAGCCTGACCTTGATTATCTCCAGGGATGGGGCCTCCACTATATCTCTGGGCAACCTGTTCCAGTGAGCCACCACCCTCATATTGAAGATTTTTTCCTACTATCCAACCTAAATTTACCTTTTCCTAGTTTAAAACCATTAGCCCTTTTTTCTATGAAAATGAATAACTTGTATTTTCCAAGAACAGTATCTCTTAAAAGGTTATGGTCATAAAAGTTATTCAGTTACAACCTGAATACCTGTGTTTCACAATAACTGTTGCCTTATCATAAAAATAGACTTTTTTATACTTCAGAGTGAATTTATTGCCCTCCTGAAATCACCATTTTCTCATCATTTTCCTGTTATGGATCTGAATTTCATCAGATACACTAGAGCTAATGCCTAATTAATATTATTGACAATGTTTTTGTTTGGAATAGATTCTACAGCTTTTTCTGTTATTGTACAACCTTGGGCTTGCAACACTTGTGCATTTCCATTCTTCCCTGTCTTAACAGTATACAGATTAAATTTTTTTTTAAATGCTTTACATAATTGTTTTTAACAAGGGTTATATCTGTAGCAATAAAAATTTCTTCCTTTGAAAATAAGTAGACATAGAAATGACTGGGGAGATTATTTCCAAAATTTCCCTTTATATGATAATTTGAACTTTTAGCTTCTATCAAAGCTTAATACTCCTTCAGTTAATTTGACAAGATTCATTCCAGATTCAGTGTATTTACAGTATATATTAAAAAAAAAAAATCACAACGAATTACACTAAAAAAAAACCCCCCATGAGAAACCCCGAACCATAATTTCTGCAATGACAGTGATTTTTGATTACAAAGCAACAGCAGTTACCTTGATGACGCTTGACTTGATTTCGGAATTTCTGGTACAGGTCGATGTCTTAATATAAAAGATTGGCTTGCTCCTGGAAATGCTTTCGAGCAGTTTTGTGTACAAGAATCATATAAGTCATTGTCTATCATTTCTCCTTTAAACTTAAAAAATTGAGACTTTGGCTCACTATCAGACAAATCATTCTCATCCACAAGTATCAGATGTTTGTTTTCACTGTATTTTGTCTCACATGAATGTGCAAGTGAAGAAGGAGTATCATGAAATGCCAGAGAGCCAACGTTCTCATCAGCTTCTTCCAGTGATGTCTCTGGCTGAGTATTCATCTTAATATATCCACTTAGACTGACAGCTTTTAATAGGGTGTCTGAATTCTGGTATATGCTATCGTCATTTGCCTCAGATAGGTTTTGTTCTGCAAGTTCAAGCTTTTCTTTATCAATGTAAGCTTTATTAAGAAGTTGTTCTGACAGCATGGTAGGTATTGAGTTAGTCCCATCTACACTTGAATTGCTTATTGGAGACTCCTGCTCTGAGGATGAATATTGTTTCTCTTCTAAACTTTTCAAGTCTTGTAGTTTTAGATTTTCATTGAAAAGAGAGTTTCCTTGCATTTTTGAAAGAGCTATGTCTAACTGCTTAAGAATCCTTCTGCGGTGCCCTGTAGGCAACACTCCCATTTGCTGAAGCACATTGTTATTTATTCCCAAGCAATCCGTCACAAAGTTATAGCCATATTCTTTGAAGTTAGGAAGATACTGCCCCAAGTTAATGTTGGCCAAAAATTCTTCAATATCTGTGCCATTGCTTGTGGATGACATGGCGGCAGCTTCATTCCAAATATTGCCCCACACAGTCATGTAGAAATATAGTCAGGATGTATGCATATTCACTGGCAACAAAGTTCTCTAAATTTGTTGTCAGCCAGCCAGCAGAGAACCAGTTTCTTCAAGGCACTTCTTCCAAGATTCTTCAGTTCAAACTGATTATTATTTTAAGACTACAAACCTAAAGAAAAGAAAAAAAGGGGCATTAAAAAAAATCCCGCCTGAATTCACATTAATCTTGCATAGAATTCTCAAAGTCCCCTGCCATTTGTACAGTAATATTTTAAAATTGCTTATATATTAAAATTTCAGAGAGGGTAAACAGCATAACCTCTCCATCCTTTTATCTTGGCCTGTATAAAGAGAATAAAGAAATCAAAGTCTTAACTCAGCACAAGTAATACAGTCTTAAAATGTAAAACCCTACTAGTTAACATTAAGATGAACAGTTAAGAGATGAATGCTTATCTACATAAGCACACACAGTACTTGCATATAAGGGGGAGACAAAGTGATCCAAGATGGGAGCTGGAACTCAAAGCCTTCCCTTTCCCACGCTAGCATCACTTAACTACAATTAACTTCTACTCCCTTATCTTCTGAGCCTTAAACTCCTTTTAGCACAGAAACAAACTTTTAATGCGAAAAAGGAAAAATGACTGGCTAGAGCATTCTATGTGAACTGTGGCTTGAAGCCCTCTTCAACTGAGGGTCCAACTGAACAAGTACCATAATGACTAAAATAGTTTACAAAGGTAGAATTGTTTCTAAGTGTGTTGGGGGAGGCAGGGAGGGAAGTGCCTTAAGTAGTTAAATAACTACAGTCAGAAAGCTGTGGAGATGATCAAAATAAGTCTTGCAGATCAGGCCCTTCACAGAACTATCACTCAGGAAAACAGGAAACAGGTCACTACTAGCTTTTTAGCTCTGTCAAGGATGCAGTTATCCCTTGGCCACAAGCAGCAGCAGAGGCAAATTCTGGCCTCCACACTAGGGACATTTGGTATCTGGATTGCCCATGACACTTTTTCCTCAGCATATTCCAACTCAGGTCTTGCACTCCAGATTCCACCTAATCGAGTTCTTCTTTCTGAAGGGCCACATCCAAATTCACGATTTACAGACTCCAGAAGCTACCGTTCTGAAGGTGTTTGAGACAGCCTGAAATCACTCTTTAAAGAAGGCTTAAGATCAGCAGCAGTCAACAGGTTTTTTCACACACACCCCCTCTTCCTGTATAAAGAGTAATTTGGCCTGAGGGAAACCTGCTGACTGTAGCAGCTGTCCTGGCATGCAGGTAGGAGCCTTAAGCAGCCTGGAAAAGAAAGAAGAGCTTTGGTAGAACATTTAAGCATAAGACATACATAGCAGTTGGAAAGAAAAGAAGTCATATGCCCAGAATATATTCATGGTAGTAGGTATTGATACCTTATTCTTCAAAATACTTCCGGACAAAACAGGAAGTATTTATCACCTAGAATTGAAGCTTAAAACATTACCTACTTTTGAACTGCATAAATTCCGTCAATGAAGGATAAAACGTCTCCCTGTAAGGCTTCCTCCACATCTTTTTAGTAACTAAGCCATTATTCAGAAAAGCAGTTTTAAATAAATCTTTATGCCCCTCCTCCTTCCCCAAAGCCATATGCAAATAAATATAAATTTAAAATCCTGTACTAAATGGAACACAACAGTTATCACTGCTATTGGTGACTGTACTTTGTTATGACTATGAAACAAATTATTAAATAACTAATTCAGTCACTAGAAGTCTTGCAAAATTTTGTAAATATCTTCATTACTCCTGCACTTCAAAAAGAGGGTTTTTTCCTTTGGTTTTGCTTACCATTTTTATCTTACAGTATAGATATATGTACATAGATAGATATCTCCATGACATAAGAAGAAAAAAAGAGGATCAACCATTTTTCTGCAAAATTTCAAAATCAACATAGCACATTATTTACAATAAGTGTTTGGATTCATGCAAATCTCTAACTTCATTATTGGTGCAATATTTTTATAATCTTTGATCACTGTCTACTAATTTGAGATGCAACTTACTATCTTGAATATGAAACTCATACAATTAAAACTTTTTAGAGGAAGGACTGTATGAGCCAATCAGATATCAACCTCTCAAGAGAGATGAAGTTTGTTAGGGAGTTAATCCTCACTAAAAGATTCCCAGGTCATTTAAATTCAAAGAGCCTTGCATTGAGCTAAGATAATTAACAACCAGCTTTAGATTTAACTTTGTCCTTTCCCAAGCTGAGTACTTATCTAAACACTCATCATTCCTCTAAAATATCAGACATAAGCATTTCCTCAAGCTTTTCACATAAGCCTCTAACCATAAAAGATAAAATTTAAGCAAACATTATGGTCTCCACCCATCTCTAAACCCAGAAAATACAACTACATAGTCTCTGAAGTTGAATATATAATCTGAGTACAGAATGAGAAACAATTAGTGCAGAGATTACTAAAGTGAACAAAAAGTATCAGGCTGGCACTGCCTGCACCAGAACAGAATCTTTCATGTACCTATTAGTGAAAAAAAACCCCACAAAACTCAAAAAACACCAGACAACCGACACGTGCAAGTGTAAACACTGCGATGTTAGCAGATCAGTCTTAAGTATTTTGAAACTGGAGTTGCAACTGGTTAGCTCAGATATTTCTACCTGCTTGGCAGTTCTTGGTGGCTCTGAGCAACCTGATCTAGTGAAGATGTCCCTGCTTACTGCATGGGGCCTGGACCAGATGACCTCTAAAGGTTCCTTCCAACCTAACGCATTCTAGGATTCATGGTGGTGGTTGGGTACTTTCTCACCCATGATGTTAGTGTTTCTTCCAGACAGTATCGTCATCTTCAGCAGTAACAAAAGTGACACTTAGGAAAGTAGCTTTTAGGTATATGTTTATAAATAAATATACATTCTTAATAAAAGTATATTTTTATTTATACCCACACATACTGTTTTCCTGTATTGAAACAGTTTTTTCTACACACAGTAGCTTTGCCCACACTTCATTCTGGAACACCTCCAGTCCCGTTGCTTCCGGAACTCAGTGGCCATGTATCATCAGTTACTTGGATCCTTACCCCTCTCTGTATAAATAACATAACACTACAGAGGATTACCTACCATAGAATAAACTTTGTTTCCAAATTTGCAAGACCCATTGCTTTCTGCAGCACAGTTTGTAAATTAACTATGTAGCAGGCTGAGAACTGAAGAAACTTCTCGCTGAGAAGACATTTTGTGCACAAAACACCAGCGTTGATAAAAAAAGAAATGGCTTGGGCTTCAGCCTCTGTTTCTGCTGTAATCTACAGTAGGAGCTGCAAATGCATCCCTCAAGATTTATAAAGATGTGCTACAGATCTGGCCTACCCCTACAGCTGGTTACATACGAGTAAGTTTACAGTCACACGTACTTTGTGGGTCTGAGCAAAGGGTTAAATTGATACCTGTTTTGGTTTGACTACTCAGATGAAGATTCAAGCAACAAATAGCTAAAAGGATCTACACACATCAGTGAATGTTTCCATCACTGGCTAAAAGACAAATACTGAATAATTTCTTACATTACAGTGTTTTATCTGTACTAAGGGTTTAAGCTCAAGAAGTATACTGTGACCACCTCATCCAATTCATTAATCTATTTCAATGTAATGAATACAAATTAAAAAAAAAATTTAAAAAAAATCAATCTCTCCCATAGCTGTGGAGTAAGTCATAACAAACCCTAAATCATGTTTGTACAGCATTAGTTATGTAGTGCATATATACACATTTATATACATACCTTCACTTTCACACCCATATTTGTATCACCACAAGTTTAAGTAAAAAATCTTAAACATTAGTTCACATAATGCCATATATCCTGTGAAACAAAACTTATGCTCTCAGCAGAAAGGCAAAATATATTTTCCCCACAGTGTTTTATAGAAATAAATATCAAAAAGGAAAAGAAAATCCCCCAAAATAGGGGAATTTGGTCTTGCTTAAATAAGATTGATTCTTGCTGTACTAGAATATTCTTCAATGTAGAGTAACCATGACAAAAGTCATAATTCAACATGGTTACTAAAAAACAGGAAAATGCTATAGCAGTTACAAAAACAGGCTTCTTGGAAGATGCTTCACCATTCAATTTTATAGAAAGAAGGGTACAAAAACCTAAATTGCTATGTAACAAAAAATAACACACGGGAAACCATCTAGGCCTTCCTTCCAAGAAAGTATGTTTTGACAGGTGACGAACAGCAATTTGTGTTGCACATCCCAAGCCTCATAGGGGATCAACCAACCTTCTTCCATAGAAGATAATGTTTCTCACCCTTTTCAAGCTGATTTTCATGTCCTTTCTTTCCCATCTTATTGAAGGGGCTTAGCCAAGGAAGTAAAACAATTCAAAGTGATGTATCAGTATCAGTGTTTTGTTTTACTACAAGTGACAGCTCAATAGCACAAAGAAAAATTACAACACTAGCACAGAAAAAAAAACCCAAACTTGGAGAACGTTTCCTCACATGGGGGATACATTCCTGCACCTAACATTCTGAAAAGCCCTATCAGCTGATTCTGTGATTTCGGCATTCTATGATTTTCAAGTTGACAACACTGGTTGCAAGATAGGCAAATCTACATTGAAGCAAGAAGCAAGCATACCAACTTTTAATAGTGAAATATGTGAACAGTAGGGTATAGCTGAATATGGAAACACTCAACTGAGGCTCTCTTTCCCCCTTTAAGATCACTATAGATATTAGCCTGAAGAAAGTGTCAAACCTTTACAAGTGCACAGCAATGTAATCACACTTTGAGCAATCAGTTCAACAAATACAAGCAAGTTCAAGCTTGCTCCCAGCTCCTCCTAAACCACGTACTAGACTAAGACGCAAACAAACAGGTAAAAAACCCAAAACAAAAGAAAAAACCCAAACACTACAGCAGGACTTACCATGGAGCAGAATGAAATCTGCCAGTAGTGAATTTCATCTTGTAATTGTAATTGACTGCATACAAACTGACAAGATTAACAGGCCTAGAGAATCATTAAAGCTCTTTAGCTTTAAAGAAAAAAATCTACGTAATGTGAACAACACAGTGACTCCACGCTCAAAAATAACACGAAAAAAACCTAAATGAACTTTTAAAAGCTGTTACTTAATGAATTAACGTTGAGGACAACTCTGAGCAAGAAAACTGATTGCAACAACTGCTATAGAGCTGTTCCCCTTCCAAACGCAAGGAAGTTACTAAGTGCAGCTCAACATAGCGTAGTTACGAAATATCTTTAAGCACATCCTCTGTAAAACTGCTTCTTGGTTTTGAGAGGGTTTTTTATTTCAGAACACTTGTCTTTCAGAGAAAAGTTCGGCCACCTTTCCCACCTCGGAATCAAACCTCATACTATAAGAAGTTCCAGCGGAACAACTTGCAGCCAGGCTCCGAGTAAGGCGCTGCGTGGCACCGATAAGCAAACTAAAAGTGGAATTGGTTGAGCAGACTTTAGTGAGTTGCTGTGGCAACCCTTGGGTGCTGTATCATTCACTTTGTCTTTTCTATCTAGGACATCCTACTGGCTCTCTGACTTTTTCGAAGTGAACTTCGTGCATTTGGTGGATAAATTTTCCAGAAATACACTTGCAACTAACAAGAAGTCTGTGTTTAATGTCACAAAAACCAACCCACAAATAGATAATAATAAAGCAGGGTTCCTCAGTATGATATTTACATGGAGAGTGTTAAAGTAATTTAAGCTAAATAAAAAGGGAGAAAAAAAAAAAAAAAAAGCTACACGCCTTATTTTCTACCTGCCCAAGAGCTATTTCTTGCCAGATCCCAACGTCGGTATCTGAGGCGCATCTGGACAAGCCTGTACCAAACCGGACCGCCTCGCCCCTGAACTCGCCGCTAACTCTAACGCCACTCTCCAGGAGTCTATGCTCGCTGGCCGCTGCGCTGGGGCAGGACGAGACTCCAGCATCGCAGCAGCGACCCACGGAGAGGCTACATGCCCGCAGCGACCCGGCCCGGGGAGCCGCCCGCGCAGGCCGCCGCGCCGCGCACAGGGCGCAAAAGTGGGCAGTCTTCGCCCTCCGCACCACGAGCTCCGCGCCGCGGAGGCTGGCTTACCTCTAGCAACAGGAACGGGAGAAGAGAGAGTCGCGGGGGGGGGAGGAAGAGCAGGGCTTTAGATCGCTTCAGCTTTCTTTCCCCTCTTCGGCTCTCCGCTCGCTTTCTTTCTCTCTCCTTCCTTC
>VZTU01036380.1:0-10656 GCA_013400835.1 Zapornia atra | reverse complement strand
ACCTAAGTCATTCTATGATTCTAATATGCATGCTTTGGCTTACAGAATCACAGAATTGTAGGGGTTGAAAAGGGACCTCCAGAGATCATCAGGTCCAACCCCCCTGCCAAAGCAGATTCCCTAGGACAGATTGCACAGATAGGCATCCAGACGGGTCTTGAGTATCTCCAGAGAAGGAGACTCCACAACCTCCCTGGGCAGCCTGTCCCAGGGCTCTGTCACCCTCACTGTGATAAAGTTCTTCCACATGTTGGTGTGGAACTGCCTGTGCTCCAGTTTACAGCCATTGCCCCTTGTCCTGTCCCCACAGACAGGCTGGCCATTTCCCCCAATTTAAATTTCCCCCATTTACCTCACTGTGTGCGTATGTAGGGGACACCTGTGAGATCTGGACAGTCTTTCCACAACTCTGTGAAGTCACTGAGTCACCTGGCTGATTTTAGACATGTTCGGATTACACGTAACACATGTCTAGGTGCTGTGATTAGTTACTTAGGGTATGTCAAAAGGTACAGTAAATACAGCACTTCCAGGCCCTGTGGTATGAGGATGTAAATAAAGCATGCACCTTGAAACTTGATAATGTCCTTTGAGAATTCAATGTACTCGAATACCTAACTGTTATCATGAGCTGGAAGGTAACAATAATGGGTTCATTGTCTGGAGTTTTTTGTTGGGTGTTTGGTTGGGTTTTTTTGATTTGTTGTGTGGTTTGTTTGTTTTTAAACAGGAATCTGAGCACTTGAAACTTGTAGAAAAACGTGCCATCTTAGATTCTAAAACTCCAGAGAAAATGAAACACAATCAGTCTATTTTTGAAGATGGGCAGCTACCACTCGAACAAAAGAAAAGGAAAATTCAAAGAAATCTCCGTACACTGGAACAAGCCGGGCTGGTGTCTTCAGCAACAAAGTACCAAGAAATTATAAATGAGATCGCTAAGGTAAATGCAACATGCTTCCCCGTGTATTGGTAGGTTTTGGGCATCTAGCCTAAATCCATTTCCACTAGAGATGTACAGTATACATTTTCCAGAAAATGCTACACTGAATCACCAATGTATCCACATAAAAAACAATTCATCTTTGTTTGCTGACAAAATAACTGATGGACAGTACCCTCATGCTTAACTACCTCAACTGAATAACATACAACTATGTTATCCAGAATTTATATTGATGCTGTTTTAACTTCTCCAGTACCATATTTCGAGACAGCTTTTTATATCTTTAAAAGGAATCAGAATTACCAATCAGTGTTTCAATTATAATTAATGTACTCTTGGTAAGAGTTAAAAAGTCTTAAAACAAAAAACAACATTCACACCCCCCCCGCCCCCAAAAAAAAAAACCCAACCCCAAACCGAAAACATTCTCTGCTTGGTATTAACACTGGCCTGCAGTGGTTTGGTGTTACACAAAGGGAAGAGTGCGATACTGCAGTGACCATTCAGAGGCTGATAAAACACCCAGCCTGTTGTGTGCAACTAGGAAAATCCTGTTCCACGTCCACAGACTGGAACTGGCTGTAAAAATCTTAGTGTGCTTGATTATCTTTGCTCATGAGCAATACCGGATTATCTTTAATTAGTCATGAGTAAATTACTCATAGCTCACATGAGCAATTTACTTATTACAAGTATGATTTTTTTTTAATTGCAAATATATTTTAATATATAAATAAGTAATGTAATTGTGAGCCAAGCCTCTAATATAATTACATCATGCCACACTGAAGTACGATTTTAGAGCCCTGCTTTGTTAAGGCGTCTGCATCTGCTTCTACTTGAGACAAAACTTCTACGTGTTTATTCAGTGCCCCATTTTTTTTTTTTTATTATCTCTAAGTCCAGATGTTTTCTTTTGAGCTGTTACGGCAATCTGAAGGTTGGGATAAGCCTTAGGACTGTAAGCTGCTTTTATTTTACTTTTGACTATCTCAACTCAACCCAAGATCTAGTTTAGCAGTAGCTAGTTCTTACCTAGTAGAAGCCCAGACTCTGATTTCTTAGGGCTCTCACCAGAAGATAGATGTGAGTAAGCTTTCATTGATAGCATGAAGATGACATCTTCCTTGTGACTTCTGTCTGTCACACTCTGGAGACCATAGCAGAGTTCAAGATACTGTCACTCATATAGACAAACGATGAGATGGTTGCCTCCTGTAGACAGGTAAACTGTAATGCTCTCTTGTGAGAACTAACATGACAGTTCATGCTTTCTACTAGTAATTAAGTCACATTGTATAATTACAGATTTGAATAGTAAAAGCTGAGACTTTTTAAAATATCAAATTAATAAACCAATTTTGTTAACTTCATTTAGGATATCCGGAATCAAAGAAGATACAGACATCATCGAAAAGCTGAGTTGGTGAAACTCCAGCAGACTTTGAATGCACTTAACTCCAAGACAGCATTTTATGAAGATCAAATTAATTATTACAACACCTATATAAAAACTTGCTTAGACAACTTAACAAGAAAGTGAGTTGAGTCATCTTGTCTTTTAATATTTCAGTGTGTTTCATCAGGAGGGAGACTGGGTGTTAATCTGTAGTTGAAAGTTTTGATTCTAAGAGATGCACAATCTGTGGATTAAAAAACCCATGGGACTTGTCACTGTGATACAAGTCAAAACCTGGAAAGTAAACTCCTCCATTTATTCAAAGCTGCCTTACAGAAAGAGGCCTGAGATGTAATACGTGTTTTCAGTATATTTAATTGGTTTTACTTTGGAGATCCATTAGCATGCTTTGACCTTGTGCAGATTTGGGAAGTAATTATTGATCTTCCTTAATTAGAAGGATTCAATTTTGTGTTTGGACTGGAGAAGGGAGAAATAAATGCCTAAAGAATTTTACTTTTCAGGTATGATGCTGTTACTCAAGAACAGGTGACCCTGCCAATGCCACCAAAGTGTCAAAATGAGAGCACTTTATTGACATGAGCAGTGCACACTTAATTGGTCCAGAAATGAACGCTAATGGCCAACTTATTTAACCCCTATGTCACTCTATGCTTACACACTGCTATTTCAAACTGATGGTTATGGACTTTTTGACCAGAGTGCATTTCAGAATAGAGTTTAAGCAAGTGCTAAAAAACATTGATTAAAACTTTCAGACTATTCACTGTGTGCTAAACATCCTTTTAAATCTTAAGATTTGTTTTGAATGTTAATTCTGTTCTTTATTAGGAGCTCAAGAGAGCAAAGACTGGAGGAAAGCTAAACATGACTAGATCTGATAGATAAATCAAAAGTAATTTTTCGTGTTCTCTTCCCAGAAATTCAAGGAGGTCAATTAAACTAGATGGAAAAGAGGAGGTGAAGGGAAGCAAGAAGCTGAAACAGGCCTCTCTGAAGTACACAGCTGCAAGGCTGCATGAAAAAGGTGTCATCCTAGAGATCGAAGATCTTCAAACCAACCAGTAAGTGTGGTATGAAACAATTCAGCCTGCTTTCCAATCAACAGCTTCTTAATGTGATTGGCTTTTGTTTAAAAACAAAAGAAAAAAGAAAAAATCTTTGCAATTTCCCGTGCTACACCTAAAATTACCACAGTCTTTAAGATGCAGGAGAATGTAAGGAAGAATAGTTCATTTTTTTTCCTTTGTCCCTTGCTATATGATTACCTCGGGAAAATATTTGAATAAGACTATTTTGGTGTTAGCTTAGATGGAACAAGTACAAGTCCGTCAGGACATGCTCGCTGCTAACGACTGACCTGTTTGGGCAGCCGTCAATGTTATTTGCACTTACTGACCAACCACGTTCATGTAACTGAGTGAACGCCTGCTTTCCTGCCCTTCCTGACTAGGCCAGGTGAACGGTTGTGGTGGTATAACACCCCTTTTCTGTCTGTCCACTTCGAGTCTACTGCTGGTGAAAATTTTTCATCCTTCCACCTCGCTCCTGAGTGGGGAACAAAAGTTTTCCAGGCTGCAGGTTTTCTTCCAAGTGGATTGACCAGGCAGAAGCTGCCAGGCCAGGCAGAGTGAAACCAGAGAAGAGTGTGTGTCCACCTGCAAGGGGGCACTTGGGAGTGACAGAGCAAAAATCTGGCTGCCCTGTTCCTGTGCTGTGGACACTTGTCTTTGTTCCCTGAACTTCCTGCAGCCATGGAGGTTTTGATTGGTTTCTTTGGTTTTTTTTTTCCCAAAACAAGAGACTTGAGAGCTCTGTATTCCATACTATATCTGCACACCAAAAGTGTCCAAGACAACACTGCAGTAGAGGTGCAGTTGTTCACTTGACACCATTTACCCTGCTCACAGTCAGAATTCCTTTTGTGTTCCACAGGTTTTTTTCCCAAAGCTGTATCTGGACAGCATACATAATCCATTGCCCTTCTTTTTGTTTTGAGGTTTAAGAACGTCATGTTTGATATCACACCTGGAGAAGAAGTGGGTGACTTTGAAATCAAAGCAAAATTTTTGGGGGTTGAGATGGAAAAGGTGCAGCTCCACTTCCAGGTAGAGTTTAAATTTTGTTACTTTGCTATGTAGCCACACAGATGTTTTCCTCTAAATAGAAACTGTTTTGGGGGAGGGGGGGGTATGGGGGGTGTGTTATATGTATTCATGAACTCTTCGATCAGAATAGCAGCAGATCATGTGGGGGATAACTATATCACTTCCATAGGATGGTGGACATGAGAGTTGGGTTAATGTTTGTTTTATGCAACTGCATGAAACCTGATGGCACATTATTTCAGTGGCAAGCAGCTGGTACCAAGAGAAAACAAAAATACACAAAACCCGGTATTTCTTCTGTTTTTCTTTCTGTTGCTGTTTGTCTATACTTTTGGGTTTAGAAAATACACAATGTTTTCTACAACTACCCAATAGTTCCTTGCAATTGTTTAAATTGTGAAGGACCGGGAGTTTGAGAAGGGTTATCGCATGATGAAAATGACCTTACATCTTGTTGCTGTATGAAACCAGAGACTAATGGTTTTATTTCTGGTTACAGGATTTGCTTCAGATGCAGTATGAAGGTGTGGCTGTAATGAAAATGTTCGATAAAGCTAAAGTGAATGTGAATTTGCTCATATTCTTGTTGAATAAGAAGTTCTATGGAAAATGAGTGTCTCTGGATATCATGGACTGCATCCATCAGTGGGGAGTCTATTCAGTATTTTTTTGTTTGTTTTTTGCATTTAAAAATCTCTTTGAAGTTTGTTGTTGGATGCTCTTAAACTTTAAAAAACTAAAACACCAAATGTTCAGAGGAATGTACACAGTGCCTTTTCAGCATTGATAATGAAGCGGAAAAATAGGAAATAGATTAAACAGTTCCAGATTTCATTGGTGTTGGTACTTTCAAATCAAAATATTATTTAGGACACTCAGCTATTGTGGTTGTATGGATTTTAAGGTAGGCAGAAATTGAATTTAGTTGAATATATAAACCTCTTCCTATTAAAACATTTTTAAAATGACCTCAGATATATAATATAGTTCTTACTAGAATTTAAGTATTTACAAGCAGAAATCCTGATTTGTTTCTAAGGGATAGTTTGGGCAAATAGTTACATACTGAGCCTACTTTTTTTGGCAGTTGTCAATTGTAAAGCAAATGTGCAATTCAAAATTTTTATAGGTAATTATAAAGTGACAGTAACATCTTACTGCACAAAAATGTATTTTGTGATTCATTCCTACTAAATGCACTACTGCCTCGTGTAAAACGACATTTTCTACTTTCACAGCCTTTGGAGTGGCATTGGGGAAATCTGAATAGCAAACAGTTGTTGTTCAGTTTGAAGTATTTGAATACGTAAATTGTGCCTGTCTTTTTTTTATTTGTAAGAAAATAAATGCAATAAAATCAGTATTTAGATTGGTTTTTTTAAATATTCTTTGGAGATTGTTCTATGTAAAATAAACATTACCTAATTCAACTGGCTTGGCTCCTAAATTTCATTTAAAAGAGTCAGTAAAGTACCAATCTAGATGGTGGTAGTGAAAAAATTTCTTTCACTGCTCTTATAAAATTTAATCTAAGCTCAATGGTCCTCACTGCTGAGTGACCTTCCCAAAATGTACTGTGAAGGCTGTGTGGCCTTTATGCCATTGAATGTGATGCTGATGAATCATATCTTCAGACCAAAAGCATGTATCTTAGATATTGATAAATGCATAAAGCAAGATCAAATATTCTCTACTCTCACTTTCCTCATGGCAAGTATTTTAAAAGATGGACAGGGAGGGCTTCTGAGCTGCAATGTAAGAGCAAATATTAAATATTAATTCTGAAGGTGGAATAAACTAGTATAAAGTCAATGGTTGTTTTGGTTTGCTTGCAAGGCAGAGTAGTGGCACTAATGGGGCAGCTTCTGTGAAAAACTTCTGTCCAACAGAGGCCATTCCATCTGGCTCCAAGCCAAACCAGCTGCTGGGCAAGGCCCAGCCCATCAGCACTGCTGAGTGATCTCTTCCTGCCCTTATCCTGACCCAGGAGCCTTTTGTTAGGAGAGCGATAGAGCAGCTTTGGTGGGCACCCCTGGCCTCCAGCTTGGGTCAACCCACCACAGTTCTATCTGGTGACCAGTATTCCACCCCCCACATATCTAAGAATTATCATTGAAACCCACATTCATCACACAATCTTCACAAACATCAATCACATCAACAAAAATTAATTCCTCACACCAAAATCTAAACACCACCACCACAACACCCAATGAAAGTGGAAAATTTACACACCAATCTACCCCTCATCCCCACATCACAATTAGGGCAACAGAAATTCTCTACGCTGATTCCACTCCCCAGCCAAGTTCAGTCCCATCTTTTCCTGTTAGCTCTTCCAATTACTGTCCTTGTCTCAAATTCCTCATGCCCCAAGTTAGGCACCAAAAAGGCCCAGGTGTCACGGCTCAGTCCCAGTACCCTGGGCAGGATCAGGAGGAGAATGGGAAGGGAAGTGGTTTGGCATAAGGAGAGTTTACTGGGATGGCACAGGGATGGGGAAATAACAGCAACAGGACTTGGAGCAGAACATACGCCATGGGTGATCTCCCAAGGCACTTTACTGACCCAAGGACTGACCAGACGCTCAGTATGGAGCCCTGCAGACCTGCCCCTCCCCAACCAACCCCCTTTGATGGGGGAGCATGATGTCACATGGCATGGAATACCCCCTCAGCCAGCTCAGCTCACCTGTGCTGACTTCTTGTGAAAATTAACACTCTCCTAAGATACAACCAGAACAGTAGATGTATAGACACAACAGAACAGTGGCAGATGTACAGACTACAAGTTAGTTGGTATACTGGCCTGTGGTATTCCAAGCACTAAAAAACATACTGCACTTACTAGAGCTATTCACTTATGCATGGCACTAAATTTGAACATGTGACTGCAACAGCTAACATCCCTAATAAAGAGAATAAACAGCTCCTATGTTCTTCCATTTTTCTTCTAGCTAGTTATTTATAAGCCATTTTTAACACGACATAAATGCTGCAGTATTAATACCCCAGTTCACTTCATGTAGCTGGATGGGAAGGTGAAAGCAGTGCTTTTTCCTCCAAAGGAGAGAAGTGAATTGTGCTTGAACATGATTAAATTCACAATCTTTTGCTTCCCTTTTATTTTGTAATGAACCTTTTGACAAATTCTAGCTGAGCAAGTGGGTCTGCACAGGTGGGATGTTAACTCTACAACCAGACATTGGAGATAATGTGTAAAAAGCATGGAGCTGTTCTGGTGAGACATGCTGCAGCCTCACGGCCTTTGTGGAGTAAGTCACCCCTGGATATGCCTCTTTGCGTAACGCACTGGACGCATCTAGCGACTGCTTAGTTCTAATGAGAACAGCATGTTCCTCAGTTGTTTCCTGAGGTATGCATGCTTAGGAAAGCTCACCTGGTTCCCAGGTAATGACTCATGTGAGAGGTACAGCCTGTGTGCTAGCACTCACATTCTCCAACCATTTATTGGGCTTCCTGCTCTTCTAGCGCACACCAAAGAGTAATCTATCATTTAATTTCTTTAAACCCCTTACGAGCTTTTTTCTTAACTAACTAGCTCAGTTTAGGGCCGTGTCACTGCACAAACGACGAGCCCTGCTAAGCAGGGCTGACCACAATGGTTCCTACCTAAAGTCTGAGGGTAGTACCAAGCACCACACAAATGAGTGAAGGAATTCTGTGCCCACCCTGCTCTGCTGATAGCAGCAAAGAAACACAACGTAAAGCACAGTACAAAAATAAAACATGACAGATAGGGGCTTTTTGGAGGCTGCTGTAAGCTGCAATTTAGGGCCCTCCAAGTTAGACAGGCAATGATGAAAACAGTTTCTTTCAATACATGGTCTTCTGAAAAGACTTGCATCACTGATGCAAAGCCTGAGGAAAAGGCCAGTACAGCTGAACAGAGCTGGCACACCAGTGGAGAAAATGCATCTTTACTTGAAAGACTTGCCTATCTCTCAACTTTGCGTTCATTACCTGGTGGCAGGGAAAAGAAATTGTAATAGCAAATAGTTTTGGTTGGTTAGCCCCACTGTTTGCATGTTTCTACCACATATCTCTGGAGTTTACTGTAAGAGTGCTTGGCAGCTAACTTCGCTTTTTTAGAATTTATCCAAAACACTTTAGGGCTCTGAAGCTCCAAAACTATCCACAAAATTGTAGACAGTTTGTCCAAGCAGACTGAAACACTATCAGAAGCCATAACTTTGTTCTGTTTTCTCTTTGCACTCTCCTGCAAACCTTCTCCTTTAGCTGTTTGGTGGGGTTTTTTTAAAGAATACAGGAACAACAAAACAAACTTCTCTCTAACAGCAAACCCAAAGGGTGACATTTCAAACAGTTTGTAAATAGACCACCCTTTTCCTGGAAGACTGATTTTGCCTCCGAGATACGCATCTAACCTCATCCTCTTCCAGCAGTAACTACCCACCTCAGGCATTCACCAGAGTAGTGAATAGCAGAAAGATGGTTCCTTCCCCAAACAGTAACGCTGTAAGCAGCATTACTAGACAGCTGTACACTTTTTTAGTAAGCTTAGTGTGTTTGACAACAAAGGCATTTTGTCTTGTAACTTGCTTCTGCTAAAAAAGTTCTGATAAAGGCAGAATTAAAATTAAAAAGTGGTAACTGGTAAAAGCTTTAGAAGTCATAAAGGCTGTGGAGCACAAGTCTTAGGAGGAGCAGCTATGGGAACTAGGGTTGTTTAGCCTGGAGGAAAGGAGGGGGAGGGGAGACCTTATTGCTCTCTGCAACTGCCTGACAGGAGGTTGGAGCCAGGTGATTGTTGATCTCATCTCCCAAGTGATAAGCAATAGAAAAAGAGGAAATGGGCTCAAATTATGCCAGGGATGGTTTAGATTGGATATTTGGGAAAATTTCTTCACTGAAATCGTGTTCAGTTACTGGAACAGGCTGCCCAGAGAGGTGGTGGAGTCACCATCCCTGGAGTTGTTAAAAAAACACGTAGACATGGCACTCCAGGACATGGTTTAGTTGACATGGTGGCATTGGATGGACAGTTTACTTCATGATCTTACTGTTCTTTTCCAACCTTAAAGATTCTAAGATTCTATGATTCACGAACTCCATGGCAATCTCCACCTTCATGACAGTCTAGAGAGAAAGTAGCAAACTGACTTGTGTAAGTACAGGATATAAAAAATAGATTTGGTTCCCGTATACAGACAAGAAATTTAACAAACGGGTTTGTGGGGTTTTTTTAACATATTCACTCAATTTATAGTAATCTTATTTTATGAAGATGACACAGACATATGTCTGTCCCTTATGTCTGCAGCTAAAGCACTCCCTGCAGATACAATCTGAGTTTCTCTTCATATCTTTCACAGGCTCTGTAGACTGATTTATACCCCACGCACTGGCTCACTGCTTGAGAGTTCTTGAAACCTAAGCAATACAAATAGTGAAAATGTATTCTTTTCCAAAGTATAACATATACAAATATATGTTTAGTTTAAGAAAGTCTGATGTTCACATTCTGGGTTTTAAGTGTTACCTTTGGGTATGTTTATAGAGATGTGAGACCACAGGAATGCCCAAGTACAGCTTCACTTTCTCTTCCCAAATACATGAAATTATCTCTGATTAAGGTATTTTCTAAACAGATTAAAAATAGTTCAAGTAGAAAGTGTCTTGTGGGGGTTCCCTAGTGTGTTTGGGAGGTGTAGAGCTGTAGAAAGGCTGTTCAGCTGTAAAACTTTTATTACTTGACCTCACTCTACACAAACTGGAGCCAGCACTAGCAGTGCTATGAATGCATCAGGCAGAAGGTCTGCAGGAAGAACATCATGGAGACACAGAACTCACTGGGAATCAGCATTTGCATCAGAAGTATGGATTTTCCATAGTTTTGACTCTCGGGTAAGAGCACAGGTCAGTGGTTCTGCATAAATAAAGGCACTTCATATGTACAAACAAGTTAAAAATGGGGGTCCCCCTACACGTTTTGGGTTTTTTTTAAACCTGTATTGCTGTAAAGAGATGGACATATGGTTGAGGGCAGGATGGACAGCATTCCCTAACACACCAATAATCCACTTGCAAAGCTTTGGCATGTGTTACAGGCCTGAGATACACAAAGCACTGAAACCACCAGTGGAGTAAATATTTTCAAAGAAAAAAGTCTAAATTTGAGAGCTGGAGCACCTCCCCTAT
>VZTU01036362.1:0-21761 GCA_013400835.1 Zapornia atra | reverse complement strand
GCAGATAATTGCCTCACTCTGGGATGTCATGAAAGACAGCTCTGCTTCGTTTTGTTTTATGGGAGAGACTTCAAGCAGTTTTGATTATCTCAGAGCTGACAAAGATCACTGAAAAACGTTCCTCCACCAGTACTCTCTCTTGCATAGCAGTCCAAGCACAATGAACACATGAATCTTACGGGCACTCACTTTCAAACCTTACTTTTGAGTTCTAAATATCATCAAAGAAATAGAAATTTTAAAATGAAAATCTGTTGAGAAAATGAATACTTTTATAAATTTTGAAAGTGTTTTGTTATATAATCTAATTTTAATAGTGCTAAAGGCAATTCTAAATGGGTTTATTTCTATAGCTCCCTGACAGTATTGCTGGGTAATGGAGGCCATGATTGGGAAGCAAAAATTGGTTACTGTTCCTACTGTGATGCCCCAGAGGTTACACATAGGAAGCATCTATACTATGGCAGCCTATTTTAAAGTCTATAAAACCACCCCACAGCTACTTGATCCTATTTACACGTGATGCATTTTTTGTAATTGTCAACAACTCCAGTTGAAACATTATGCTTATAACTAATGGGTATTTTTGTACACCTCATTCTGAATATCATCCTTTACCCTGCAGCAATCATTGCTGATCATTATCCAGCAGCTGATGGAAGAATGCACGTGAAATAGCCGGTTAGAATTGCTTTTAAGTTACCAGGAGAAAAAGAAAGTGTTAACTTTTCATTTCCGTATCAGTCAGGCAATGTGATATAGATTTGTTTTTCATCTTCTTCCTTATTACTCTAGAGTTGCTTTGTAAATTGGAAGTCCATCTTCAGCTGCTCAGCTTTCATCTAAGTAGTCATCTTGAAATTAATTGAATGGGAAATGGAAATCAGAGCACCTACATACCAAGTTGAAAACCTGCCAGTGTTGTCTTACATTGTGATCTCAAGTTTGAAACTAGGTATTCAGATACCGGCGTGAGAAATGTTAACTTTTGAAATTAAGGTGATTGGCAGTGTTTAGTGCATTGAGGTGATAAGCCCCGGATTAAAATCAAGGTATTGAATGGAACAGGTGCTGACCTACATTATAGAAGGAAGATTGAAGTGAAATATGTGGAAGTGAAATGTGACGATTGTTATATAACACAGCATAACAAGCAGAATGCAGAATTCCTGAGGATACTACAGTGACACCTGTTGAATCTTTTCTTATTTGATATATTTTTTAATGACCTGGAAGAGATAAAAAATGGCATGTTTAGCTACTACCTTGTCAACATCTCTAAAAACTCGTAAGACTAGAGGAATATACTGAAGACACGTTGACAATTAGCAAGAAAATAGCAAGAAAAAAGCAGCTTGGAAAAAAATGAATACTGATAGATTTATGGTAAGTAATATGAAGCATTTTCTACACGTGTGAGGGTTGGGGGATGAATCTAGAAATTATTCTTTCCAGGAGGAAGTAGACACTTTGTTAAAGGGATTTTCACATATATTGAAAGAAATATGAAGGTTTTATTCTTTATCTCCATGTGCATGAAAGCAAGGCAATAATTCCATTTGTGTGACTTTGATATGAAGATACTTAGAGTATACTGTTTGGTTGGGGTTTTTTTCTTTGCAAGAGAGGTCTTGACAGGTAAGTATCCAAATGGAATAGCAACAAATTATTTAATTAGGGAGCTAGAGGCATTACCTTATAATGTGTTGCTTGGCTACGCAATGCCTGAAGGCCAGAAAGGGCATAAGAATAGATGGGGGGAGGGAGAGGGAACAATGGAACAGCATTCTATAAAATTTGATAACTAACAGAAATGGTTATAAAAGGTAAAGCCTGGCTGGATGATAGACACATTTTTCTGAGACTGGAAGCAATCAAACATAAAAATAACTTGTTAAAAGATGTGGTGACATTTCTGTGCCCCGAAACATCATAAAGTGTGTGATGGGGGGGAGGGGGAGGCATGGAATCTGTATTGGAACATAATCTTTTCTATTAATATAGAATTTAATATTTTGTAGTATTCGTATAATATTTTCCCCTGAATTCCTGATTTTATTATTTATATCTGTTGCCATAAGTGACCTTGACATCTTTTTCTTACTTTTAAATGGAATTAGTAAGACATATGAAACAGTGTCAATTAAATGAAAAGCATACGACATCCTGGGGGAAAATTTACTAATATTTTTTTTTTAAAACCGATAGTTTCTGCCAGTGAGATCCAGATTGTTATAAGTCTATGATGGAGTGGCCATAATTCTCATTATTGTGGGCTTTTTAAATACTTCAGACATTTTCAGAACCTCTTTAGGTCAGTGAGCATACATTTCTTTAGTACTAAAGTGACAATGTCTTTACTGTGTTGTTTGGGATTTCTGTATATTTTAGTACTTCTCACCTTGAAGCTTACTGAAGAAGAAAAATGGGATTGTATGATTAAAACTCTAAAAAGAAACCATAAAGCATGTCATGTTTGATCCTTAGATCCTTAGATCCTGTACACTAGAATTGTACAAATGCATTTCTCGATGCTATTAATACAACTAATGTGATACAACCAGTCCTAGGATGGAGGCAGCTTTATTGGTTGTCTGTTCCTTTGGGAGTAGTAATTACTTTCCCGTGGAAGTAGCACTAGAAAAAAGTTTTAATGTAACTGATAGAGTTGTAAGAAGGTTCTTAAGCAATATGCCGCTCAGTGTTGTACAGCATGAATCTTAACCATCAGGTCCATTTTAATTCCTGGAAGAACGTGGAGAATGAGAATGAATAAATGGACAGAAGGGCTGAATGCTTTAGTGTGTGTGTGCTCACAAAAATGGCTGTGTGCCTGAATGTACTGCGAAGGAGAAAATGTTTGGATGCATGCGTGGCATGGATGGATGGTGAAGATAGTGAGGAACAGAGATGTGCCATAGCAGAAAGCAGGTGAAAAGTCCCAAAATACAAGCCTGGTATACAGAGAGAAGATTAAATACTTTTATAAAGGGAGGAGGAGTTTGATTGAATCAGACAGAACTTCTTCCTGGAATGCTTCTTAAACTATGTAAACCCACTGATCCTCAGCCACAAGTTCTTGGCCCCAATCTGTCCTCTGTGTTTTATATAGCTCTGTGAAAAGAAAGCAGCTAATCAAGCTTTTTTTTTTTTTTTTTTTGATAAGTAGAATTACATTTTTTACTCAGTAAACAGTAAGTTAACTGAAAAAAGTAAGTTAAGAGGGACTACAAAAAAACTCATAAACACTCTCACAGTTAAAATCATCAGTCTCAGAAAGAAACCCAAATCAAACCACCCTGACTTTTTTTCTTACTGACTTTTTGAAAGTTTTACTTTAGAATACAGGAGTACTGATGTGTTTAGAGTCATTATCCTTCAAACAAAGTACTTTAAACCTGATACAAAAATGAAGAAAAAAACCCAAACCAAACCTTGAAATTTCATTTCTAGGCAAAAAAAAATTGTTTCAGTAACAAATATTTTTAATTTTATTTGTGAAGAAAAGAATTCTTAACAAATACAATACTACTCATTTTTTCCCATTGGGCTTATCTTTTTCCTTTAAAATCCTAAGAAATTTGGTAGGTGTCCTGTTAAATTCTAACACCCTCACAGAGTAGATTTTAAAAATAATGCTTCCTTTTACATAATCCAAGTAACTTCAGTTTTTTACTGAGCTAAAAGACAACTGGCAATATTTGGCATTACTCAGGGCTAGGGTGATTTCCTGACTCTTTGTGTAAATCAGTGTTTATTTAATTCATATGTTTCATAAAGGAAGGACATTGAATGAATCAAGTCTCTTTAGAGCAGTCCTAACTAATGTAAGAATTTATTAAACTTTGAGGATAGTGTTAACCCAGAACAAAACCCTGTTCTTTAACAAAAAAAAATGAAACCCAAGAAAGAATATTTGTTTTCTGTAGTGCTAAGAGAATATGCTGGATTACTCATCTGAATTGAAAACAAGCATATAACTGCCTGAAATTTTGCCTTTTAAAACATTGTGTTAGTTCAGTCCTCTGCTTTTGAACTTGTTATTCTGCTAAGGAAAGGCCCTATCAGGAATCAAAATATTTTGAAATATTTAATAATGATTGTATAAATTGCATGTATTTGTCCTGAATAGACACTAATAAAGCGTATTGGAAGAATGTAGCATGTGGTCTGAGGGCTCAGGACTGGGCACTATGGGAGTTCTTTCTTGCAGGCCTTGAAATTGTCTGCAAATATACTTACCAATTGGTTTCAAAGTTTGAAGTCCAGGCTCCAATAAGGCCTTTTTGTCCTGCTGGTATATGTCATGAGTTGCTGGGGAAAGTATAGAAAGAGTTCTACAAACCATGGTATAGATTTTGGAAGGTAAAAGGGTTTCTTTGTGTCAGAAGGTGAGGTTGTCAACAGAGAACTGAAATTAAAGGCTTATATAAAAAGTCAGGAATGATGACATGGAGCTGTTGGATCGAGTCCAGAGGAGGGCCACAAAGATGACCAGGGGGCTGGAGCTACTCTCCTGTGAAGACAGGCTGAGAGAGTTGGGCTTATTCAGTCTGGAGAGGAGAAGGCTCCATGGGGACCTAATTGTGGCTTCCCAATTCTTAAAGGGGTCCTGTAGGAAAGTGGGAGAGGGACTGTTCACCAGGGAGTGTAGTGACAGGAAAAGGGGCAAAGGTTTTAAACTGAAAGAGGGCAGGGTTAGGCTAGAGTTTAGAAAGAAATTCTTTACTGTAAGGGTGGTGAGGCCCTGGCACAGGCTGCCCCAAGAGGCTGTGGATGCCTCCACCCTGGAAGTGTTTAAGACCAGGTTGGATGGGGCTTTGGGCAACCTGGTCTACTGAAGGTGTCCCTGCCCCTGGCAGGGGTTAGAACTAGATGAAATTTGAGGTCCCTCCTTACCAAAAGAAATCTCTGGTTCTATGACTGCTCAGTTCCTTAGCTGGTACTTCTGATTTACAAATCTGCTTGGAATACAAGGAGTTGGATGTCCTTTACTTCTCTGCTAGCCCAGAAGACTCCTAGGTAGCTAAAATCTACTAGATGAGTAAAGTTAATTATCTTCAAGAAACAGTTCAGACACAATTGTGGTTTTTTCAGATCAAGTCCTGCATACTTCAGCTCAAACAAATATATTTTATATTTATGCAGCACCTTTTTAAAAAAAATCCTATTTTTCCTTCTAGACTTTAGACAGAAATTATTTAAATTGCCACTGAACTGCTATAAAATTATTTTAGTACATATTTGGAAAGTTTTTCTACTATTTTACCTGCCTGAAGTGTATATATATATATATACACTCACACATATATATATTTATTTATATATGTAAAATGTCCTTTGAATTCTAGAGATTGCTTTAATTGATACATTTTACAAGAGGATGATTTATGGCTAAATATAACCCAGTGCCTGGGAACTGTTGTCTGAATTTGCTGAGTCTTCACAGTTCGCAGCCTACCATGGTTTAATATCAAATGTAGGTATTGCCTGTGTAATTTGTAGTTTTGTCAAGTTACACCTTCAAGGCACATAGTGCCTGTGGCAGTCTGTGATAGAAACAGTCCATCATGAGGCCAGATTACACACCCTAAAAAGGTTTTTTATTTGTGTGAGTAGAAAAAGAATAATTTTTTATTTGGGTTAGTAAGGGCAACAGTAAGCACTAAAGTTTAATATATCTTTTACATATTTTCCATTTTTCATGACTGCCTGAAGCAATTAAGCATGTTAATTGGAAATTATTAGAAAATAATTCTATCACGATTCATAGGCACAAAGTTTTAATGTCTTTTTTGGCAGTAAAGACAATGAAGTTACATGAAACAGCAAAGTGACTGCTTCAGAGGTATCAGAAATATGTCCTACTATTATTTGTAATAATTCATTTGAAACATCTGATTGTCTTGGCAAAGGCAGTAGATGTTTTCTTTCTTAGAGGTTGAGCCATAGCTCCTCACACCTTAATATTTAGTAGTTTCCTATTCAGAAAGCAATGAAAAATTAGTTGAAATGTCCAGGTTTTATCTCAAAGGTCAGTGATGTCTTGAACCACAGAATTCTTGTTTCTGAGAGAGATTCATTATTATACAGCTGAAAGATAAACAGTACATTGCTTGCTTACTATTTTCAAGGCATCGGTGAAACTGATGCTTTGAATGTAGATAATTGTTCAATACTTGCAACAGTTAATGCTAAGATTGACTTTGGAAGATACCATTCCATCTAGAAATTAGTGAAAACTAAACTGTTTTATACTATTCAATTTCATTTCCAGTCACAAATTTCCAAATTCCAGTTTGCAGATGTTCACTACAGATGAGTTGCCATTTTGTCTAGAAGAGTGTTAAATAAGAGTTCAGAGGTATTTTGCCGTCTGAGAGAGGAAGTTCAGAAGTTACTTCATTCCATCCATCTTAAATTTATGGAATTACGTGGGCAGTTCAAATGCACAGATCATCAAAAAAATATATATAGGAAAGAAAGAGACTGTTTCTTTTAAAGACTTCAAGTTTTCTCCCCCTTTTAAAATGTTTTTCCTTATCTTTCTTTAGGAAAGGTAGTCATCCCTGTGCCATCCATGTAGTTCCATTAGACCTCATGCCTCAGTAGATTCTTAAGACCAACATTTATAACTTCAAAACAGTTTATCAGCTTTGGATCAAAGACAAACTATTTTAAAGGAAATGCGAACACAGTGCTAGGCTAAAGCAAACCTAAGACCAAGATTGATCTATTGTCTCTATCACTTCGGGTTTTCACCCGAAAAAGGAATTAAATTTAATTTAAACCCTCTTGAAAAAACACTGAAACAAACTTGTTCCAAAGGAGTTTTATAGCTTGATGCAGAAGTTGCTTTTGGGGGAATGTGGGGGAAAGGTGGTTCATTTTTTTGAAATGTGTATAAGCTCAAGTAGAATATAGTCTCTCTTGGTGATAGCAAGGGCAGGTAGTTCCCTAATGGAAAGGGAGCTAGGAACCAAGCATGATGACATCACCATTGGAGGTAGTGGTGTTACTGGCAGGAGCCCATTCTGCAGCACCTGAGTGAAGCAAGCAGGCCATGAGTGGTGATGGTAGCTAGTGTCAGCTGAGAGTCCGTATCATCAGAAAGGTCCACAGTGACAAAGTAGGTCCAAGGTCAAGACAGAAAGTTGAATCAGCAAGTCAAGATCAGATCTGGAAACAATAATCAAGGACAACCACAGTCCAGTGATCAGCTGGAAAGTCCACAGTGATGAGATCCTCATTCTGCAGGTCAAGGTTTGGATCATCAAGGTACACAGTTAGGCAATGCAGCCACAAGTGTAGTGCAGACACCTTATCTTGAAAAGCAAAAGAGAAGGCGGGGTAGCTATCAGTGAGTCTTCTAGATTTATTAAGAGCAGCTTTATTCATGTTCACTATCTGTGTTCTTTCTAAACTGGCCCTAATCCAGGGACACAAATCCCTGAGAATGGGGAAGATGAGCTCCGATCTCTGACAGCCTCCACCCCTCAATCAGAGTAAAAAGATTGACCCCAGGTTTCCCAGCAGTCTGAAACTGGGTCTAGTATTTTGAAAAGAGGCTTGATCAATCATTACACTGTTTTGTAGGTGTTTAAGGTGTTAAATTGGAAGATGTGCTATTACAGAGGCAGAAATACCTTTTTGCACTTAAGGGAAAAACGTTCTTTTCTGCTCCTGGAAAAAAGAAAGATTTAAACCATACTTCCTTGTATCCTACTTTCTGCTGTCAGTGAACTAAAAATATTTTAGTGAATCTAATTATTGGATATGTAACCGTTCTAAGTGGGTTTTTTTGCCGAGGAGGTCATGGCATTAAATTCAGGTTTACCACTTCCATTATAATGGTGAGATGTGTAAGAATTAGCTACTGCAGTAGTGTTGGAAGATTCATGGTCTGTCATCCATGTAGTTCCCCTTCATTTGTTTAAATAAGCAGAGCTGGAGTTTGTAAGAGAATGGTTTACTGTAAGGTAATACCTCAGTCCATGTTCATTTCTTCTCCAAAGTGAAAACAGCCCCACAGGGAAAAGCCCGTAAGATTCTGCGTAGCAAAGGGATCATCCAGGAAGCAACGTTATCACTTGTTACTTTGACTGTGTCTAACCTATTCACCACAACAGCTTAGCTGCATGCTTGTACCTCTATGTTAGGCTAATTCGATTTTGCTATATATTTAAAATACTAATCTCAATTAAACTGATTTTATCTCTCCTGACTGAAAAAACAGAGGAAGCACTGGCAGAAGGAAAGGCAACTAGAGGGTATCAGAGGTCCCTTATTAAACTTTGTGACACTAACGCTCTCCCATGAGTACAATTAAAGGTAAAGTGAGATGGTGGGACACTATATACATAAGCAAAGAACTGGTTGATAGGCAAGAAATCATTTCAGTAAAATAATGAGAAACTTGTTCCTCTGAGATGTGCTGTGGAACTAACATGCATAATTTTTCATCTGTCTCAGAAATTTTGCAATACTAATAGACCACACAGGAAAAGAAAATCATTAAGTATCCAGGAATGATTCCTTGCCTATTTAGTAACATTATGAATTGAAAATAATCTTCTTTAACTGTCTCATGTTTATTCTGTTACACTGATGATCTTATTAGTATGCTAAACAGTCTAAAATAATGTTATTTTATCTTTGGTTTATTGTGAAATTGTGAATTCTAGTTTACTTAGTAGGGTTTTAAAACCGAATAACATTAGGATAGGAAATACAATTAAGACATTCATTAATGCTCAACTGCAGGTATGACACTCTGTCTCTGAAGAGTTTATGTGTAAAACAGCCCAAACTAGGCCATGATTTTTGTGCAAACAAATTATTTTAAAAAGGAATATTAACACATGAGCCATGATACAGATCTCACTCCCTTGTCCCCTTCCATCTCTTCCTTAAAAGTTTGCTTGTGTATTCTAGGTTTTTTAATAGACCCATGTATATATACATACATTTATAATAAAAATAAACAATACGTATAAATATAATGTAAAATAATATGTTTTTCCTTGATTTTCTCTGCAAGATTAAATTATTCCATAGCATTATAAAAACTGAATTGTATAATGGAAGTGAAACTGTTCTTCTTTTTACATTGGAATTAGTCTGTCCAAATTTAAGTCAAAATTTATGTCATATAACTTATTGATGAATGTTTCCTTCAAGCCTTCCTTGGCAAAATAACTTAGTGACTCTAAATGGACACCTGCTTTCAGATTATCCCATGTAACTTTCTTAAAGAGAACAATTGTTCCGGTGGATCTAAAAGTTTCCTTTCCTAATCTCTCGTAATGTGTTCTTTTCTTTTTTGGGGGGGGTGTGCTTTTGGGTTTTTTTTAAGGAAAATTCAGCTAAACTCCTGGTGGCTAGCTTTTCTCTCAGTCCTTTTCTGTTCTAAGTCTTACAAATTTTCAGTGTCAATAAAATGTCAGGTTGAAAGCAGCTTGAGTAATGTCTGACACTTCTCAATAGAATCGGTCAGCTTTCAGTGAAGACAGAACATCATGAGATAGCCACATACTTGAATTAAGCTTTCAGAAAGGTACTACATTTAATGTTCAGCATTAGTTATCACTTATTTGCATACTTCTAATATTTACTAGCATTAGGCACAGTAAAGTAAGGAGTTCCATGAAGGTGGCTAGAATATTAGGTTGGTACATGATATGAAGAGTGCATCACTATGTGAAGATCTGTTTGGAATTATGCATGGAATAATCAAATTTGTTCCAGACATAAGGAGAGCAGAAAATCAGTTATGCTTTATATTTAAGTAGTATTCAGGTTTGCAGAATTTTTCAGACTCTATGTGTGTATAAGAATTTGTATCCTACCACTCCTGAAAGACAGGAGGGTGGTTAGTCCCTTCTGTCCTTATTTCTTGCAAACAGAGGATTATGAAGCGTACGTATTTCAGAAGAGAACTCATTTTTCAGGATCCAGATAATCTCAGGGGATTGTTCTCTGCATGAGAGTTGTTCCAGGCTCTGAGGATAGTAATGGAGCTGGAAGTAAAAGGCAGATATTCCAGTTAGTGGGAGCTGAGCCTTTTTTCCTGTCTGAATCCTACCAGTACCACACCCAAAATCTCCCAGATTTCACAAGCCCGACATGCCAGTTGACCATACACAAAGAAACTCTCTTTTGAAAATAAGCTGCTTCCACAACAAAGAATTCCCATTACTCCTTGCAATCAAGATAACCAAAACTGACATTCCTGGTCACTGCTGACTCAATTTGTGATCCTCACAAGAACACAAGTGTCAGGGAGAAGAGGCTGGAACTCTGGGGTTTGTGGCCCTGACTTCCATTCAAGAATTGTCAGAGTGGCCCTGGATCTCTGGAGCCTTCCTTTTTTCAGTGGTGCTGGGGTGCTAGTTTGGTTCACTCTGTCTTGTGAAACCACAGCCTCAGAAGAGGTTAGTCAAAACATTTCCAAATAATCCTTTTTTTTCCATTGAAAAACTGTAGTTTCATCAAAGCACGTTGCTATTAGCAACTTGCCAGTTTGAATGAAGTATGAATAGGGAATGTTTTTTGGAGAAAGAATAGGAAGGGACAGTCAGGAAGATGGGAAGGCAGGCGAGCAGTAAGGAAGACTAGCATGGAATAATGAAATCTAAAACTCTCTCGGGAGTTCTGTGGGAGTATTATTAAACTCCCAGCTCTTTTGAGTTTGAGCTTCAGGTCTATTTAACAATTACTTCTCCAAAGGGGAAAAAAAGAAAGCACTTGCAAACTGGCTTGTCCTATAACCTAGTACATATTTGCATAGATTGTCCCACTGCTGCTGGATAGAGGTAAGACTTGAACATCAAAATCTTTCTGCTGTTCAGGTGCCATAATGCTGAAGCCAATTGCTCTTTTCTCACTTAGATTGCTCTTTAGCTTCTGGCAGGGGAGGACAAGACAGAAAAAAAGCCCTACATCTTATTTTGCACACTGGTACTGCTACAGAACAAAAACAAATGTTTGAATGTTAGAAAGCTGTCATGAAATAGGGACTTTTTTTTAGACCCATCTATCTTTTTTCCCAACAACATTGTTCTGTGTCTCCTTTCAGTGTGTGCTGTGGTGGTGGTGGTTGTTGTTGATGTTACTGTTATTGTTGCTGTTGTTGTCATTATTATTGTTATTATTGTAACATGTTTTTCTGTTCCACATTCCATCTGTCCTTTTTTTCCTCTTCCTGCTCTATTCTTAGTTCTCCGCAATTTTCACCACATGGGGAGGGGAGCCCACACCAGAGCAGGTTTGCTGGCAGGACTTGTGACCCCGTGGGGGCCCCATGCTACAGCAGTCTGTCCCTGAAGGACTGCACTCCATGGGAGGGACCCATGCTGGGGCAGTAGATGAAGAACAGCCGCACACAGGAAGGACTTATGTGGGATAAGTGGGTGGAGGACTGTGTCCCATGGGAGGGACCCCATGCTGGAGCAGGGGAAGAGTGTGAGGAGTCCTTCACCTGAGAAGGATGGAGTGGCAGAGACAACGTGGGATGAACTGACCACAACCCCTGTGCCACTGGGAGGGGAGGAGATAGAGAATTTGAGAGTTAAAGTTAAGCTCGGTAAGAAGGTGGGGGGTGGGGTGAAGGTCTTTTAATATTTGGTTTTGTGTTACTTAACTGATTTGATTGGTAATAAAATAGATTAATTTTCCCAAAGCTGAGTCTGTTTTGCCAGTGATGGTAATTGGTGAGTGATCTCTCCCTGTCCTTATCTCTACCCATGAGTCTTTTATTATATTTTCTCTCCCCTGTCCAGTTGAGGAGGGGAGTGATAGAGCAGCTTGGGCGGGCATCTGGCATCCAGCCAGGGTCGACCCACCAGAACCAGCTAGACTTTTACTCCTTTTTATCCTTTCTCTCCATTCTCCTCCTCTTACCTATCTCCATGTTGTGAAGGAAGTAAAACTACATAAAAACATACTGATGCACCCATCTGGGAGTTTGCAGGAGTAAATGCAATGAGCTTGTGATGTGTAGGAATAAAATCAATCACTTACAATTAAAATGCCAATGAGACAAAGCATAATATATTTTTCAGTATTTTAACTCAAATATTTATTCAAAATGAATGAGTGATTACAGGATCCATTCCCCTGCATCTGTCTAGCTTTTAGCTTTCACAAAATCCATTCAGGATCTTTACATGAAAAATGGATTATATAAATACCGTATTTCATTACTGAGACTCATTCTTTTGTGAAATAGTTTTACTTATTTGTAAACAAGTTTCCTAACTAGAGCTACTTGTAAACACTATTTAGATAGGACACGTCTGAGCAACACGTGCGAATGGCAATGTACTGCTGCCAGTACAGCTTGCAGGCAAGATCCAGTGTGGCTTGTGTTTGAGTGATGTTATTGTTTGGAATTTTGTATCCGTTTCTTTTTCATGGATACTGTTGTTCCTTGCGATCACTCGGGTCAGATGGGAACTGTATTTATCATCAGTCAAATTGATTGGTTTAAAATACATGCTGGAGTATGGTACAATGGGGTATAAAATTGCTTCTTTAGAGCTTGGAGCTATTATGTCTCTTGCCTTTATTACCCCTTATTAGCTAATTACCTGATCAGTAACTAATTGTTTGGCTTGGAGGAAGAAGATTAAGTTTGTTTGGATTTTTCCCCAGACAACCTTTCTTTGCTTTTCATGGTAGCTTTTCTGCTAGGTCGGTCAGTGAACCAGCTAAATGAGTAGTCACACAAGCATGAATGCAAGAAAAGGGTAAGAACATGTGGGATGAAGGGGTGCCCTGAGATTTTGGTAGTTAGTCATATGTTTTATCTTACTCTAAAGATCAGCCTTATATAGAGCTGGTTTTTTTCAGTGAAGGAGAACTTTCACATGGAATCTTATATCTGAAATTTTCCTGAGAGGCCAGGTTGGTTTAACATTTCTTTCTGGTATTTTATATTTCTTTTTTCTTATTTGGAACGTAGCAGGGTCATTGTTCATAATTAAAATAAACTTTGCTTCGCTTATTTAAAGATGAAAATGGATCTTTGCTAGATAAGACATCATGCCCTGTATCTTTCCAGAATCTTTGCTAGATGAGACATCATGCCCTGTACTTTTCCAGCTAACACTTTGCTTCAGTAGGAGGTAGAATTCCTTTCCTAACTCATGCCGTGGTTCTGTAGGTGGATGAAGGAACACAACAGAAAGTAAGAGAAACCATTACCTTGCTCCTCTCTTTCTGACCCCTTCCCTACTCGTGGTTGGATGCCCCATAGCTTTTATTTGAGATAAGTCTGTTGCTTATTAGTCTTTTTAAAGAAGTAATTTAATTTGCTTGCTGGCAGGAAAAGTGCGGATTATTTGTCAATGAACAGAAATGGTTCCTAGAAGGTTTTGAGGTCTAGAGTATAGTAAGGTAGAGTGATGGGAGCAAGCGTTTTGGAGGAGAAAATGTAGGACTGGGATGCTTCCACAGAGGCAAGAGAAAAGTGAAGGGTGGGGACCTCTCAAAAAAGGTTAGAGAAGAAAGTTTGAGTGCAAAAGACAGTAGTTAAGATGGTTGGGGCTGCTGTGAGACAGCAGCTGTGTCGAGCCTACTTCTGTGTGAAATGGTTGTGTTTTGGGTCAATCTGTGGTTGAAAAACACGTTTAGGATACGATAATTAGCTGTTCACTGGCCCCTGGCACATTTGGATCTGGACATTAGTAAGAAACTTAGGTGACAAAAGATTTGGGAAGAGGGAGACATCAGCAGCTTTCTTATCAAGGTGCACCGTTACATTCCTTTCCTCAGCAGATCAAAATGAAACAAAATGTGCTTGACTCAAAGTATTCTTCTTGGAGTTTTTTCACCATGATAGGAAATAACAAGGCAGCTAGACATTTGGGTTTTAGTTAACCTTCAACCTTACTTAGCAGTTTCTAAACCAAAATTTTCCCCCATCCCTTCTCTTGTACCTTTTTATTTCCTCTGCATCTTGATGTCAAGCATCTAAAGGGCAGAGGATGCCTCCTAGCCATTTTGTACCTGCCAAAGTCCAGAGTGATCTATATAAAATACTTACTGAAAAAAACCTCCCATATTTTTATTTGGTTTTAGATTAAATTTAAGCCTACTTTCTACTAAGCAATCTAGTGCCCTCTTCAGTATCCCCGCTTCTTATTTAGAACAGAGGAGTTACTGTCTACTGGCTGTGGATCCCAGGAAAACAAGCTTCTGAAATGCTATGACAGATACAAAGTATTGTTTCTTTTCATTCTTTTCTGTGCTGAATAATACCAAAAACCACCCCAAACCCTTCTAGAGATGTGAAATGATATAGGCAGCAACCTGTGCATCTATCTTACTAGATTTATCCAACAAAATTCGATAAAGAATGAGTTATGTGAGCTCATGTCTCTGCTTTTCCCACTGAGATGCCAAAGTCAGGATGAGTGAATGCATGCTCTGAGAGCATACGTTTTAGGGATAAAAATAGCTCTTGCTGGTAAGTTTGCAGATAGATACATAGGGAGATCATGAGCAAACACGTTAATGAAATAAAATCAAGCTTGAATGGAGGAGGAAACTGTCAGAGGAAAGGCTTTGTTTGCAGAGTAGTTGGCAGCTCCTCTGGAATAATGCTGTTACACTGACTGGAAGTAATAGCCATGGGCAGAAGAATTTCAGGTAGAAAACCAAATGAATCAGAGCAAAGGAAGTAGGACAAAGGTGGTACCAAGTCCCCTGCTTTCAAACACAGGAGGATGTGTCAGTGTAAGAGCCATGCGTTCAGATCTCACTCAGCTCAGCAATACCAGGAGCACCATCTGTGGGTTAGATCAGAGATGGAGAAATTCTCCTTACTGAGAGGCTTACTTCTTTATATATTAGGGCTGAGGCAGGTGACTAGCTTTACCTGAAGGGTTCTCAGTCTGTCTTGATTCTTATACAGCTCCTAAGTATGTTACAAACTCATCCTCATAACACTGAATGTAACAGAAAATGACTCGAGCTAAATTTGTGATATTGTCACATACCACTTTTCAAAGACAGCCTGCTTACTGTTACTGTGGCAGACATACACAGTCTGGTGTGTTGTGTTTTGTTTGGTTTGAGATAACCTGTTGGCCAGGCTTATGGTTTCTGGCCATTTATTTGTTCATGCTTGTGTTCACAGGAGCACAGGACAGATGTACACAGTGCTGACTAGGTTTGGGCTGCACAGTAAATTTTACTATACTAACAGATGGTATTTCACCCAGGGCCACACCCTTTACTTGCAGATACAGAGCACTTCAGCTTCAGGGTAAACTGAGTCACCTTCCTTCTCTTCCTGCTAGTAAAACGTTCCTGGGTCCCAGCTAATGAAGTAACTTTTCTGTGGGCCTGGATCTTCAGTTGGTTAGTTTCTCCATCTAAGGAAAACCCAGCAAGGCCCTTGCATTCATCTCTGTGCTTGACCTGGAAATTCTCTCCTACAGAGAGGAAATAAAAGGGCTTTTCTTGTTAGTGCAAGTAAAATCAGCCACCTGGAGAAGGCAAAATCAAGGACCCTGTGGACAACCGTCTTCCAAAGACATCTGTTTCTCCCTAGGACTCTTTCAAATGCTGTATTATGTTAGTCTGTAATGCTGAACCAATCACACTTCTTAGCAGCAGGATATAATAGCAACTGCCATTTTACACCAAACACCCAGACAGTATGCATAAAACTGTAATGAGCTAGTATATATTTATCATCAAATCTAAGAAGTACCAGTGAACATTCTCTCTTTGAGTTGCCTTTTAGTTCCTTTCCTTTGGAGAACAAGTTAAAAAAAGTTACTGAATCATTCATAAAAGAAAGGGTCTTTTTGTTTGGTTTAGTTTGGTTTGGTTTGGGTTTTTTATTTATTTATTTGCTTTGGAAACAGTAGTGCCAGTGTTTACCCCATATATTATTTAAGGATTAAAAATAAAAGAGAACAGAGTTGTTAAAGAGTATTAATTTGCAAGGATATTATGGTGCTGAATAATGAACTACCTCTGAACCGAGTGATTCTCTGATGTTCAGAAGCTTTCATCACTGTACTGCACTAGGAGGTGCTGGTTCATTATCACCCTAGTATGAAAAGCACTCAGATTCTGTAAAGTGTTCTTTAAAACGGTCTTTGTTAGAGCTAACACTGTGAAGTAAGTGAGAATAGAAGAGGTAATTTTATATCCCTTCACATGCCAGGAACCCAGAGGTGTGCAGCACCTAAAGGGCCTCCAGTCAGTGCTCAGCAGGCTTTGCAGACCCTGTCCATAGAAAGGTTTGCCTTGTTTTAGTCATTTGAGTTTCTATAGGAATTTTCTTGCAAGAAAACAGCTCTATCCATTATTTCAACTATCAAACAAAAAAAGGATGTTTGCATGAGAATTCCTGCTGCACAAGGTCATTCAGGTTGTATAGTAACCAGTACCAAGTGGGAGCTGCCTGCAGGTTTTCTATTCCAATGAGCTGCATAGACTATAGCTGTCTACCTAGAATCTAGTAAGACCTTTAATACTGCCTGCCATAAGATACTCATAAATGAATGATGGATGGACTAGATGAACAGACGGTAAATGGTAGGTGAAAAGTTGGCTGAATGGCCGGGACCAGAGATGATACTGGGTGGCACAAAGTCTAGTTGAAGGCCAGTAACTAGTGGTGACCCCAGGGGTTAACATTAGGTCCAGACCTGTCCAACATCTCGTTAATGATCTGGATGACAGAGCAGAGTGTACCCTCAGGAAGTCTGCAGATGACACAAAACTGTGAAGTGTGGTTGATGTGCCAGAAGGTCATGCTGCCATTCAGAGGGAGAGGGCTGGAGAAATGTTCTGACAGGAATCTTATGAAGGTCAACAAGGATAAATACAGTGTTTGATATATGCTGGAGACCACCCAGGGCCACACAGCTGGAAAGTAACTTTGCAGAAAAGAACCTAGGGAGTCCTGGAAGACACCAAGTTGAACATAAGCCAGCACCGTGACCTTGTGGCAAAGAAGTCTAAGGGTATCCTGGGCTGCACTAGGCAAGATATTGACAGCAGACTGGGAGAAGTGATCCTCCCTCTCTGTTCAGCTTTGATGAGGACAAACCTGAAGTCCTGTGTCCAGTTCTGGGCTTCTCAGTTCAAGAGGGACATGGACATACTGGAGAGAGTCCAGTGAAGGGACTGGAAAATGTCTCTTACGAGGAAGGCTGAGAAAGCTGGGACTGTTCAGCCTAGAGCAGGCTCAGGGGGATTTATCAAGTTGCCCAGAAAGGTTGTAGGGTTTCCATACTTGTAAATAATCAAAAGGTGCCTGGACATGATCCTCGGCAACATGTTCTAAGAACCATTCTGTGATTCTTGGTTTCTAAGCCATCTGAGTTTACCCTGCAGACAAGGGATCTGTGCGCAGGCCTGGAAGCCTGATCATGTGAACTGTTAGGTCGATCTCTCAACTCCTCAATATACAATGGTCTTCCTGTCAGGATCACTACAACAATTTAGCCGTGCTGGATCCACATACATTTTTTTATGGCTTGGAAATTCTTTAAAAAATGTGTTTGGTTGTGATAGTACATTTTTACTCAAACAGAGGCCTTGTAGGAGTAATACCTTTTGCATTCACTTTGTGAAGTGTAAAGATTTATACTGGGACCATATAGACCTTCCAGCAAAGCAGGATGCCTTGCTCTAAATGGATCTCTGCATTCTTGAACAATACTTATTGTATAAGAATGTGGAATATGGCTAAACTTTCATATATCACTGCCTTAATTTTTTTCCTCCTCAGAGAAAACAAATATTGAATAGGAAGAAAAAGTGCAGATCTGGAGCAATATTGTATTCTTGTAAAATTACTATTAATCTGACATGATTTTGCATCTACTGTAATTTCCTCACTGATCAGAAGAATGTATTAAGTTTCTTTTTTTCCATGGAAAATCTGGTGAAAATTATTATTTGGATTATGTTCTTCCTTGCAACACATGCTTTCACTTGTCCAATGGGCTGCTTGTTGACAAGAGGAAGAACCAGTTGAAGTGCTGTTTTTTTCTCTGAACTTAAATATGAATATAAGAAGATTTGGGGAAGGGTTTCTTTTTTTAGAGCTTTTATCAGGACTGTTACTATATCAGATTTAGTCAGTGTTCTCTTCAGTAAGAAATGTGTAAAAACTTGCTTTTTCTTCCCTGCAAAGGACAGAAGTTTAGAGACTTGGCATTGCCTTCCCTGCCAGTCTTGTGTGTCTATCTGTCCAAAAGATAAAACTATTATGCTCCATCCTGGCTTTTGCACATTGCAATAGTTTGTTCTTTCCTTAATTTAGCTGAAAAGTATGCAGACATGATGTTGGTGTTCAGTTTCCTTCATAAAAATTATAAATATTGTCTTTTTCATCTGCTTTTTAAATACTTCTTTTCTTTCTCAGAACAAGTTACTAAAACTTTAGGATTTCAATCTGCACCTCTTGGCTTTTATTGTCCAACTCTATGTGAAAGAATGAAAACTCAGTTTTCTTACTGCTTTGCCATTCATTGATTTTCTTACTCTACAAACTCTTGCAAAGCCAGAGTTACTATGCTAACAGGTCTTACTGGATCATTCCTGAACACTATTTTATCGCAGCTTTTATATCAGCAAAATACAAATGCGGTTTCAAAACCTGACTTGGGAAATCAGTGGTGAAACAGTACTGCAAACAAAATTCTCATACCTTAACCAATGAATATTTCAGTGTTGTTCAGTATCACCTATTGGTTGAATAGAGTTAACAATCCCCCCTCCCAATCCTAATACTCCAAGATTAAAAGGTTAAATTGCTGTAAAAATGGCTAAGAAATTGCTAGAATTAAATGCTATATGTAAATTTACCTGCAAGGTAGCTTTAGTTTATGGATTCATTTAGACATTGACAGCCTAAAGTATGGGAAAAGCCATTAATGAATTTTGCAGTATTTTCAAAGTAATAAAATTATGCTCAAATGGTTCTGGAGTTTCTTGAAAGTCAGTTAGTCTAGTTTTATTGCTTCTGGGTATGTGAGTTAAAAATGAATATGTATGGACTAGAAACAAGTATTTTAGGGGTTTATTCAGGGATTTTGTGATTAAAATGATTTGTAGCTCTCTACAGTCAAAGTGCTCGATGTGCTTGATGTTTTCTATACAAATTTTATTTGTACTCTAATGGCATTACACCTACAAAGACAGGACTATTGTATTAACAGTAGAACCAGTAGCACACATTTATTTCCAACAATATGTTAACCATTGTCTCAGAGATTTTTAAAAGATATACATATGCTCTCCAAATTTCTTTATGCATTTCTCAATAAGTTATCTTTTTGTGGACATTTTACAGCAAGGATAAATTAACTAAAAAAAAAAACCTCTGTGTATCTTAATTTTAAAAATCTTGACTATATCCTGAATAATTGCTGTATTGGTGATTACTTACAAAAAACATTTACAGCTCTGCATAGTAAATAGACATTAGACTGGTAAGAAAAAAAACCCCGAAACCTAAATAATTTATTTTTTTCAGTCTCCTGATCTATCATAAATTATTTCGCTTTAAAAACAAAAGAGAAATACAAATAGCTGTATAGCTACAGCACCATGTTGTAAGCTCAGTACATTGATTTTTCAGTACACTAACTACACCATGAGTGACAAGATAGTTAGCTCTACACAATCAACCATGTGCATTGAACCAACACTTACAATGAGATAGCTTAAAGAGAAATATTGTACATGTAAGTTGAAGGCATTATAAATCCTTTTGTAATCATATATAATCTTTTTTATAGATACTTCCCTAATAACTCTAATACAGTGTTTATCATCTGTGGGTTTTTTTATATAAGCTACACTTCTAAAAATACCTTCAATTGAAGTGCTATAGCTACAGATAGTGCAGGAGTTTCACTATGGTCTGGATTGTACGATTCAAAGTCCTTTCTATCTCTTGATTCAGCAGGGACAGCAAGTTAAGTCCTTGTATCTCAGGTGGGGATCTGAGTGGATTTGAAGGCACAGTTTAAAGCAGGGGGGTGGGGGGAAGAGTGAATAGAAAATTAGTACGTTTCAGTTTCACATCATGACTTGACAGGGAAGAAAACCTGTGCAAGCAGATGGGACACTGGTCATCATGAACAGATTCAGAACATTGTGAGAATTGAAACAAATTGTTACAAACCAAACCTAGAGAGAACTCTGGGATATTTTTTAGTAAGTATACTGCTTGGAATAATACCATACATATATAATTATTTGTAATAATGTTATGGCCAGTAAAAAGGGGCATGGCTGCAAAAATCACTGATGATAGGATGTGCTGGATAAATACTTTTGAAGTTGTTTCACAGGACTTTTTGTTGACTTTTCCTGGCCTTTGTGTTGTCTTTTATCAGCATAGATACGAGAGGGAACCTTCTTACCAAATTGTATGAAGTTACCCGTACAATAGCAAGGGCAAGCTGCAAGGTAAGTCCCTGAAACAATTTTGTTTAGAGCCTAGTACCATTCTTGGAGCCTCGCTGAACATTTTTATGAATCTTCAGTTGTTAGTGCAGGCAAAGGTTCAGGAAATGATGCACCATACTGAGCCAAAGGAGAACTCTGGTCCAGTGTCCTGTTTGTAACTGGTCATCAGCAGGTTCCTAACAAAGGATTAAGCTGAGGTGAATGTACTTCTTTTGAGACACCTTTCATGTTCTAGTAGTGTGTGTTTCTCAGATGCTTCCAAATATGGTACCTCTATATTCAGTAGTTCTGTATGAGTTCTATCTCTGTCAGTTTGTCGAGTCCTGTTTTGAACGCATACCAACAGTCAACTTCTACTACTTGATCTAGCATGGAGTTCTGCTTCTTAACTATATATTGTCTTCCTTTTGATTTGGAATGTATTCCTCTTATTATGTGCGGTGTGCTGTGTCCTAATGCCTGGGTTGGAAAACACAGTGAGCACCACATTCATATTCAACTTCTCCGCTCATAATTTTATATTCTTTTATCATTTCCCACTCAGTCATGCATCTTGTAACATCAAGTAAAGCTCAAGTAATAGGCAAGTAACATCATACTTGAGTAATGCTCAAGTAGCATAATATCTATTCAGTTTTTCCTTATATGAACCCTTCACAGCTTTTGTCATCATTGCTGACCTTTACCCTCTGAGAGAAAAAGACTGGAAATACACGTAATACTCAAGATTTGATGTACCATGGATACAATACACAGTGACACAATGGTATTTTCTCTTTTTTCCTATTCTTTTTCTTATTGCTTATAGCATTCCATACTTTACTGAACTTAAGTTTTCTTATAATTTGACTACATATTAAAACTCATAGACCTCTCTCTTGCCCGGTGTTTCAGAAGCTCAGAGAACATAATTTTACAGATAAAACAGGTTTTGGAGGGTTTTTTTTTTTTATTATGCCTCACTATATTTGTCTACTACTGAATTGTAGCTTCCTATTTTGTGCAATTTGTATCATGAATGTCATTCCTGCAATTCTTTGCAATCAGCTTTTGTTTTCTTTATCATGATTGATTTGTATTGCTAACCCTTTGCTATGTCTCTGATATTTCCTTATCAATTATGAACATTATACAGAGCACACCTCAGGGTGATTCCACTGATGACTTTCTTGTGTCATAGGAAATGATAATTTGTTCTATGTCTTTTATCTTTCCACCACTGTTTAATCTTTGTGAAGGCTTATTATTCCTTAGCCATTTAGCTATCTTTAGGAAGATACCGTGGGAAAAATAACACACAAGGAAGGGTC
>VZTU01036357.1:0-15524 GCA_013400835.1 Zapornia atra | reverse complement strand
GTAGCTTTGCATGGGGTTGTTGCAACCCAAATGCGGGACACAGCACTCGTCCTTACTGAACCTCATGTATTTGGCCTCAAGCCATCAATCCACCTGTCCAAGTCCCTCTGTACAGCCTGTCTACCCTCTGGGACATCAACAGCCCTGCCCATTTTCGTATCATCCACAAATTTACTGAGGACACACTCCACACCCCTCTACACGTCATTGATAAACACATTAAACAGAACCGGCCACAGTACTGAGCCCTGGGGAACACCACTGGTGACCAGCTGCCAGCTGGATTTAACTCTGTTTACCACAACCCTTTGTGCCCAGACATCCAGATACAGCAATTCACGTAAAATATGAATTCATGGGTCATGGACTTGGGTGGTCAGGGCACTTTGTCCCCCTATACAATTTCCAGAGGCACAAGGATCTGCTTTTTTAAGACAGTACCAACTTTTCTTCCTTTAACAGAAAATTTCTCCAAGTTTTCATGATGTGGTAGGAAAACCCAAGAAAGAAAGAAGGCATGACAACTTAAAACAGCTAAATTATCTAACCAGCCTGCTAACTGAAGCAGAAATTAAGTCCTGAGCTTCTCACCCATTTAAATTTTTATTGAGAAAGAAAGAATGACATAGGATCTCTCTACAGATGTAATTTTTAAAATGAAACTTCAGGAGTTTACAACAGATTTCTGATGCTTGGCATCACCAATAATGCAATCTGGCACCAAGTTGTTTTCAAATTGCCAAGCAATTATTGCTGAAAAAGTAACTAATATTCACATCTAGCATTATTTCTCATAACGCTCAATGAAAAAATATGTTTACGGTCCACCATCTCTTGCAGAATAAAGATCAATATAGTAATAATTATTCAAACACCAGCATAAAGACAGTGGGGTCCTGAATTTAAGATATACTAGCCCTATTGAATTAAACTCACTGACATGGGTTCTAAAGCAAGTTTCAAGGTATGTATCATACATAAACTTGTAAACTAGCAGTAAGAAATTAGATACTTTATTCACTATGCTCATAACACAAGACTAAAACTGTAATATATAGCAGTTTGCTACACCCATATAAACCCCTAAAAGCTTATAGAATCACAGAACTGTTTGGGTTGGAACGGACCTTAAACCTCACCAAGTTCCAAGCCTGCTGCCATGGGCAGGGATACCCCCCACTAGCCCAGGCTGTCCAAAGCCCCATCCAGCCTGGCCTTGAGCACTGCCAGGGAGGGCAGAGCCACAGCTTCTCTGGGCAGCCTGTGCCAGGGCCTCACTGTGCTCACAGAGAAGAATTTGTTCTAATATCCATCGTTCCCTTAAAGTCATCACCTGTCACTATGCTCCCTGATAAGCGGTCCCTCTGCAGCTTTCCTGTAGCCCCCTTCAGGTCCTGGAACGCTGCAGTAAGATCTGCCTGGAGCCTTCTCTCTGGGCTGAACAAGACCAACTCTCTCAGCCTGGCTTCACAGGAAAGATGCTCCAGCCCCCTGATCATCTTTGTTGTTCTTCTCTAGATCATTTTGTAGAAAAAAAAGAAACTACGGATAATACAGATCTTACACGAAATCTGGCTTTTAAGGATTAAACACCCCAAAAAACTTTCAGGTTTGGAATTAAAATTGTATTCCTTAATTTTGTTGGCATTTCCTTTCTATGTCTGGCAGAACCTAAGAAGCTTAGGCAAATGTTAACAGACAGTGAATTTCAAGCTTTAAAATTTACCATGCCCAAACTGTAGGGAATAGTAGTACTTACAAATGGCAAATATTTAAATTAGTCTTTTAGCTGATGTGAATTGGTTAAAGATCTGACTCATACCTTTCTCAGTCTCTACTGATTTTGAGTTCCTCACAGTTTTGCATCCCATACAGATATATTCACGGCTGGACAGATTGATCTGTTTACAGTCACATGGCATAAACATAAACATAATGCAAGGAATGACACGGGAGAATCAGGCTGCACAATCTGTGCACTAGCAATTGCAATGTGTAGGTAGGAATAACAGAAAAATGAAGAATGCTAAAGCAAGGAGCTGCACATTACTCAGGGACAATTTAACTTGGTATACTAACAGTGCTCCTTAGAATCCTGAAGCAGATAAAATTACCTGAGTAAGAGAAAGATGCGACCCTAGGCAGGACCACACATGCATGCACAATTTCTCCGCTCTGTAGCTGCAGCAATGACAAAAATCTCAAATGAATAAATGCCCCTGATCTATATTATAGGAGAATACAATGCTGTGCTCTTATCTGGGGTCAGAGCCAGGGCCCCTGGTGTAACCAGGCAAGCATCTGCACCGACTCTATGCATCCTGCAACGTGCAGCTGGAATTCCTTATGAATGCAGTGAGTTAAAACTACATTTATATTCTGTATTAAACAAATAAATCTCACAGTAGTCTGATTTATGGCACCCGAAGCAAGACCTGCATGTCTCCAAATGGGGGAAAAAAATCTGAATTTTTTTAGAATTTCTGCTCCCCTCCTAGAGATGATCAAACCCTTTGTAATTAGACTGATGACAGGATAACTCAAGTCTCTCTGCCATCAATCCTCAGCCTCTCTGCTTCATTTGCCAAAGGTTGCCCTTTCCTGGCACGAGTATCTGTCCCCTGGCAATCACTGATCAAACTGCTATCATGGGGACCATCTACAAATCACTCGTGGTTACAGCTGCTCTCACCCGTGGGCAAAGGTCAGACCAGGACTCAGGAGAAAAAATTTAGAGCCCCACAGATAGCAACAACTGCCCCCAGAGGCAACGCCATCACCTCCTAACAACAGCTAACAACTTCACCTGGCTCCCAGGGTAGTTGAGTTCAACAGCAACAGGTTTATATGTACATTTGGATTCCAACAAAGTGTGAAGTAGCAGCAGGGAAAAGAATCTTGGCGTCCTCTTTAGAAAGGAAAAGCAGTTATAGTAAATCTCTGCTTTCCTCTCGAAGAGGCACCTGGCCCTTCACACTTTTTTTAACACAACAATGAGATAAAGTGTGACTTTTTACCTGAAAAGTGGTTATGCCAACTCCCAAAGGAAAACCAGTGTTGATATATGGGAGAAGGTAACCTAAGCAAGTAGAACGCCAGTCTCTGCACATTCTGCTTCAAAACACTTAGCTCAAATGCCTGGCGGTTACTGGAAAAAGGGACTGCTCAGGCAATTCAGTCCACTTACCTGTTTTGGAGCCACACTCTCATAAGGCAACACATGCAGAATTGATTATTTGGGTTCTATTTAAAAAACCAAAACCAAACCATTACATGTATTGAAAAACGAGACAGTTGAGCAGTTAGCAATAACATGGAGTTACTGCTTGTGTGGCAGAAGCCTTCACACAACCCACTAGGGATGGAGATGTCTGTCACCAGGCTGCTTGGTACCCAGAAGACAGACTTCACCAAGAGAGGCAGCTAGCTGTTATTACAATACTGAGGTAGTACCTCAGACTGCCAAAAAAAAAACCTTCTGGCTTGTAAAAGATAAAACTAAGGGAGAAACTAACTTTCTAGGTCTTTCACATGATCACCTGACATTAATAGAAAAATCAATGAGCAGGGCTTACCATGAGGAAGCCAACACGGATACTTTTTCATGCTTCAACTTTTGTCTCTCATATTCAAGGCAACATACACTGTTTTCAATCTGAATGGGAACAGCAGCCTTATGTAAATGTTTTCCTCTACACGGCATAGACCTACCAAGACTTCACATTTTGTTCTAATGTTTAAAACCTCTACAGGTACATACAGCCCTTGGATTTTTCCTAGGAGTCCAAAGACTTAATAGAAGTGAACCAATTTCTGACTATGCATTAGTTAGGTACAAGTGCACCAGGAATCTCTGTCAAGGCTAGCCCTATGGACCTGCATCTGGGACCATCTGGGGCAGGAAAGTGTGAGCTGACTTATAAGCTCCTACCTCAGCATCGTGCCAGGTCTCATTGGTTACATGGAATGCATCTTTAGAAAAAGAAAAGGGGAATTCTGGTTTAGGCAGCAAGGCTTATGCCAAGGCATCTGCTGGAGTAAAGACATTACAAGAACTCATCAGGGCTGACATTTAACTGCAAGAAATGTTACCCAGTCCTCAGATAAAGGTTTATATAGAACCAGCTGTTTTCTTGGATCATGTTCCCTGAGGCAGGGGTAACGAATCCTTTCCTGAGGCATCACTGACTTCAGTACTGTAGACACTGAAATTCTGCTAAAACCCTTCTAAGGAAGGTGTGGTGACTGTTCAGTGGGATCACACTAGCCACCAAGAAACTGCACAACCAATTGCTTATCTGGCCACAGTGAGTTTCACCACTTCCTATCCTGTAACTTCTCCTACCCAATACTAGCTTTTAAGAGTTATTGAGAAAATAGGATCTGTGGTGTCACTGATATGAGGTTCCCAACACCCACTTGCGTCTTTTCCTTTTGCTTACCAGTTCTCTTGGGAAGGTGTCATGGCAAGATAGCCAGTTGAATATTCTGCTTCTTCTGAATGCAAGAATAGCACAGCACTTCCATGTGGCAAGTGTAAATGGCAGGTATAAAAGTCGCTTCTATGTTTATATTCTTACTTATTCTGAGACACTATTTGAGATTTTACTGATGAGAGTTGCAGTGTATTACAGAAATACACCTGAAGTTTGCTAGATTAAAAATTAAGACACAATAATGGCATCATAAGAATGGCATAATGGGAATAAACTATGAATTTGGAAACTACAGTAGAAAAGCAAATTGCAGAAATAAAACAAACGAGACAAACAAGTGGCTTTTAAATTACTGTTTTTCAACTACCACAGCAAGCTGTTCATATCAAACACAGTATCAACTCATACACCAAACAAGAACTGTAATCCAAATTCCTTTTCAGCTCTCTTTCGGATGCACCCTTCTATTGTTTTTACCCACTTTTGTCTTTTATCACACACCAGGAACTGCAGCTTTATGTTTTGAGGGGATTACTTTAGTTGAAACTCCAGTCTCTGTTTATAGACCTTAACGACATCTGGCTCCTTTATTAACTCTGCTCTGATGATGAAAAGTCCTAGAGCTCTGGATAGTAACTCAGAAGCAAAACAAAACATTATCATTCAAATCTAAAGTATCTGTCACCTTCAACAAGCCAGCTAGAGAACACTTCGTTTAGAAACCTGCACAGTGTATTTGCTTTTACAGGCAAAACACATTTCCAAAAAGGTCTTTCAATAGAATTATCTAAACCTAAATATCAAAACCCAGAATTTTCTGACTCTCTGCAACCATTCTCATGAAACTGCAATATGTGAAGAACTGGTTAAGGATTTGCTTTGGAGCCTGGTTACTAGCATAATATAGGGAGAAATATAAATTACTCAACCTGAAAGGTGATCTTAAGTTAATTTTACTTTTAAGATAGTAACACAATTATAAACTCACCTATGAAATCAAGATTTTATTCTTGCATTATGTTCATGGAGAAATTTGACAGAAATAATGATTTCTCAAGATACAGAGATCCAATACATGCTGTTTGTCTTTTCTGTCTCATTTAAAAGAACAAAGTACTTCTACAAGAATACTGCTAACTTACACTTCATGCTCATCAAAAAATGAACCTCTGTGTGCACTTTTAGACTCATTTCCATTATCGAGAACATTAACACTTTATGCTACTTGTTATCCTAATTTCCTGGGACTTTACTCAGCTTCTTTTTTAAAATTTTTTTTGTATCATTCTCCCTAGATAATAACCTCTTGGGTCTGCTGAGACTGCAAACCCTGTATTACAGTATTTCAATGGCAAGGTCGCTACCACTCAAAAAAAAATATCCAACACGTCACAATTTCAGTATGTTGTTCTAGTTGGCAAAGAGTTTTCATTAATCAAATATTTTTTCTATTGTTCGAATATTTTCTTTAAAGTAATTGTATCAATCAGTATCAGAATTTACCTGCAATGGCATGACTTATTGAAACCTTGTCTTAGGAAAAAATGTACCTTTACACGGAGTCTGTTTCTTCTAGATAGTGAGGATACAACAAATTAGCTCCAAAAGCATATTTTACATGGATGATGATGAAAAAGCATACGTATAAAATGCATTACATGACATAAAAATTGTGTCAGTAAATGAAAAATTTTAAATTCCCTACAGGCATACAAAACAAATTTGGTACAACGCTCAGAGATGCACTGAGCTCCCGGAAGAGAAAAATGTGACTGAACATTTCAGAAGCGAGAAAATAAACATGTAATCTAATATCCACATCTGCTACACTCCAAATACAGCAATCAAATTCATGGGAAAATATTACATGCCCCAGTAAAATGCAAAAAAGGGAAAAACTTGGGCTTAAACGGTGACATAACCATTTCAACATTCTTGTGTACTCTGTTTCATTAGGTCTGCCAAGAAATCCAGATGGTCCAGGCCAACAAACAGAAGTCCCAAAGCAAAACACACCCTTCAAGCCACAGCAGTGATGTTTCCTCAAAATAGTTTGGAAAAATCAGCACAGCTTACTTAAAGTAGAATAAGTTGCTTGGTTGAATACTCAAGTTCTGAGTAGATGAAGCATGGCTTGACATGTAAAACTTGCTGCCTTATGGCACACAGCCGAGTACGTAGACATTTGATCTGTATATACACACCTGACTGAATGTACATGTGAAACACACAATCATTTAAATTAAACCACACAGAAAAAAAACTATTGCAAACAGGTTTTCTGAGGGGCAGAGGGTGGCTTTTAAATAGGGTAACCATTCAATACGCTATAAAAATACAGTAAAGGAGTTGAATCTGTTTATCAGAAGCCAAAAGCAACAATAAGCACATTTATAACAACAGATAATAATAATGAACTCCCAAGACTCATACATTGTCTAATACACTTCACAATTACTAATGAAATACTAGATGTGATCAATTTACAGAGTGGAAAACACAATGATAATGAATTATAAAACTTTATTGGCCTGTTAAAAGTAAATTAATTGAGTACAATTTTTGGTAAGAATATATTGCCCAAACCTTCGTGGTAGTGCCAAGGTATAAAAAACAATGATTGTCTATTATTTGCAAGAAATATAAAAGAGTTTCAGCATGAGGAATTAGAGGGGACAGAGAAAGAGAAAAGACTCACAGGTTGCTGACGAATTACAGCAAACTTTTTTTTTTTTACAATGTGATGTTATGTTATGGTAGAAGGCTTTTTTGTGCTATCATTTAGTATATTACTCTTTTAACATGTGAAAATAAGTATTTTAGTAAAGAATCTGTACTTTGATTACTTTCATCCTTGGTGTTGAACCTGAAATCTAAGAAAGACTAGGGAACACAGGGCTCTGAACAGCAGTGGAGGATATTCTCCTATGAATTTGCTAGAGAATCTGGTCTTGGGCTTTTGCAGTGGCACGGCAGCCCAATTTTGCTTTCACAGTAGTAAAGCCAGTAATATCAATGAAATAGCTGTGATTTAAAAAAAAACCAACCAAAACTCAGGAAAAAAATCAGAACTTCTTTTCCTGTTTTGTGGACATGCCTGAGGAGTGAGCCTCACACTGCTCACATCAAGGAAAACTCAAAGTCATCACAAGAAGGCCATGACTTCACCCTCCACTTACTTGACTAGTTCCCTGAAATCCTATATGGTTGTCCTGTCATTCCAACTAAGGAAAACAGTTACAGTGAAAATATGTACGTGATATGGGGAGTTTCCTCCTGTATTAAGACCTAATCTCCTTAGTAACACTGCTGTGAGTTGCTGGGTCTAGGGACTATGGGAGAATTGCCCTTTTCAAAATTGGCTCTATGCTGCCTGCAACTCTGCTCCAGGCCAAGACACGTGCTTATCCACCACACTCCTTGCAGCTGCAAAAATACAGCTAATCATGGAAGGATGCCATTAAAATTAGAAGGATATGGCATGTCCACATCAACACAATGCACACTCTAATGTGGACTCTTTCCATTTATTTTTTTTTAATGTAAATAAGTTCACTGGTTAACTTTGAGGCTTGATGAAAAGACAGTAACATCTTCTACAAGTTCAACCACACTGTCTACACACTTGTGGAACTAAACAGCTATATTTATTTACTATTAATGCATCGTTTTCTTTGTTCACAACAGATTTAATCTGTGTGTACTAAAGAAAAACCGAACAAATGGAGGCCAGCTTGAAAAGTTCTGGGATGCAGATTCCCATGGAAGTGTGACAATGTGTGAAATACACAGTACCAATGTTGCCTGTGCTCAACTACAATGCTGTATTTATAGTTCTCAATACTTCCAACCATCCGTGCGCTCTGGGCACACTGTGGATATTTTACACCATCACACAGTGATGGTAAAGCCCTTCAGAAGGATATTCAAAGACACTGAACATTTGTACCCTACGGAGAAGAGAGCTCACTGCAGCTCATGAAGGAGGATGTTGAGCTCTTTCAAGAAGAGAAGACAGAAGCACTTAAAACTGGAAGGAAAAGAAGAAAGAAGCAAGGGAGAAGGAATAAGAAGCTGAAGGAGAAAAGAAGACACTAGAAAGAAGCAGAAGCAGAAGAAAGAAACAAAAAGCCTTCAGTGGTTTTCTTTTGAAATAAATGCTAACAAAATACTTAGCTGCCTAATACATTAATAGCTTTCAAATGATTTTAAATGTTAAATATGCAACTGGAAAAGGAGGGGTGAATTAAAACATGCTAGAAAGGATGCATTTTTTAATCTCTCTGTTGATGGCTTCCACCTTTACAAACTACTTGCAAGTTTTCAAGCATTCGAACAGCTGCAAACAAAGTGCTGGTCTTCATGACGATGACTGTCAACTTCTCATGAATGGCTGGGTGACGGGATTGAGAAACTGGACCCCTGTATGAATGCTACTGCATAAAAAGCCAGTAGGAAGTGTACAGGTCATTCCTACATGAGAAAACTTCCCTAAGTTTTTTTTTTAACCTTTGAAAAACTGTGCTTAGGGATTGGCTGCACCCTAGGAAAGGAACAGATTTCTAGTGCCGCTGCTGGCAGTCAAAAAAAGAGCCAGCAATTCCGGTGAGAACTATTTGAAGCAGAATTGTTTCCAACCAGCTGAAAACATGTTTTGTTGGCACTGTCTGCTGCCCCCCAGGATCTTGCTCCTACTGAAATTGATGTTTTTCTTCACTGCTCCATGGGAGAGATCCAGCTGGTAGTCACAGACAGGGGAAAGGTTGGGGACTGCCTTGTACAGTTCAGGTACTTGGACACACACACGCACTGCCATGCAAATGTGTCACAGCAGCCTCCATCTGCCCTGGTCATGAGTTCCCATGACCCCCATCAAAAAAAAGACACTGTCCCCAAACACTTTTCTGCAGGAACAGGCTTTGCAAGGGCCTTCACCTTGCCTGGCATGGCAGGCAGCTGCAGCAAGTACAACACAGACGCCGGGCTTTGCCTAGGCACAATGATGTAATTTGCAACACTGTCCCATGCACTGGTCAAACTTTCACCAGGTCTGACACAAACAGGTTTGTTTGAAGGATGGGATGTTACGCCTTGCCTTAGTCCAAAACACCCTCAAGCACTGCCTCCTCTCCCAACCCCCAGCTAATCTGCCCATCAAACTTCTCAACAGATTATCTCAGTACTTTTCTGGGTATATTAAATGTCATTTTAAAGCTAATTCTAGTATAAATAAAGCCCTTCTAGCAGAACATTAGAAATATGCTTTTATTTTAGTTTCATGTCTGGCACAGTGAAAAAAAAATAGCAACTCTGCCTTTAGACGTTTCATAGCCTTTTTTATTGCTCAGTGAAACAATATAAAAGCTTTTTAACGTAAAATCTTGGATGTTCAGCAACTTTTACCATGTTAATGGTTCCTGCATTATTCTTAGTTTGAGTCTCACTTTATTTTAAGGAGGTCAAGAATTCGTAATTAACTGAGCCCTTTGTAAACCAACACCACTTGGACAGATCAGAATCTCTACAGTTAGAAGCAATGTCACTTATTATCAAGCTGAAAGACAGGAGCTAGTGGGGACTGTAATTTCCACATTAAAAGTTTAGCTCCCTTAGCTGTAAGAGGCTCTGTCTACATACTGAATAGAAACCATTTTATGAACACACAATCTTTTTCCATCGACCATTAAACATCTGTGTTAAAACATTATTAGTAACAAACCACGTACTGTAATTCGTAAAGTTCTGTAAATATCTCCATCAAGTAATAGTGCACTGAGTGGCTAATATAAAAGATATAGTACAAAATATGTAAGAAGGATATTCTACTATATATATATAAATATATATTTCACTGGTGCATAAATCAGTTGTGATTTAGTAAAGTTACCTCCATGATTACACAAAATCCGAAATACTGTGTCAGTATATGCTGAAATATTTGAAGGCCAAACCTACTACTACACCAAAAAGATGAACTGCAAAGTGCTATAAAATAAATTACAAAAAAAAATGAAAAAATCCCCAATTAATAACTGTGCACATTGATGCATATAAATATCATGAATCGGAAAGAACTGCCTTTTAAAATTAAATATTTCAAAAATCATCTGCCAAATTCCAGCTCTGCAAAGTTTGCCTTTTTCCTGCCAAAACAAAAAGGTTCATAGTCTCATTTTATCTGGCAATAAATGGTGAATACATAACTGACATACGTTAACTTTGTCCCAGCAAAGCTTAAGACTGGAATCTGGGCTACTGGGTCAAGCTCTGCTTATGATCCAACTTCCATTTGATGTAACTCCACTGACTTTAGTTTAAATATTGCTGACCTAAATGATTCTCTATTGATTCAGAATCAGCTCAATAGCATCAGATATTATTTCAGCAGTATAGGAGATATTAATGGCTAAGTAAGAAGCCTGAGAATTAAATAATTAAAAGGAAGTTAAAAAGAGAGTAAGCACGCATTAGAGAAAGTCTGTATCTCTCTAAAATAAGACTATGTCCACACAGACTTAGGAAAAAAGGCAGACATTCCTAATATTGTTTCTGAAGAACAGCAGAACACTTATTGACATCTAACTTCAAACAGGAACTATGATGGGTATCTTTAATTGTTTCCATGCCTCTCCAGATCACCACAGTATGTGCAAGGGGACAAAGGCACCATGATTCCTAGGTCATCAGCAGACCTCCATCTCTGCCCTCTTCATTAACGTGAGAACAAGAATACATCTTTGGGTCAGATCTTGGAGAAGTGAAGAAAACACTTTAGCAACTGCAACTCCTCTTCCCTAGCCAGTGGCAAGGGAAAGTAAATATCTCACTACATAGGCCTAGAAGAATGCAAATGTGGACATATTTCTTGACTAACAAGGGTATTTCAAAAACTTGAGCACAGCAGAAAGAAAGAACTTGATGCAAGAGGCTGAAGACAACACAAATAAGAAGTCCAAGGACTGTAAGTGTTAGAACACTTAAAAGTGATTAAGTATATGGAGACAGAACAAAGAGTCAAGACAGTATTGTAGAAATAGAAGGATTGTGTATGCTGCAAAAGACAGCAGTGTGTTAGATGGAAGGGTGAAAATGGCTGAAATGAAAAAGCAAAACCAGGATATGAAAGCAAATGAAAAGCAAATACAGGACAGGATAGACAGAATTACACCGTATCTTCATTGCTACTAAACATACTTGTAAGGAATTAAAATCAAAACATAGCTCATTACTGTAATCAAAATGCACAGGAATGTAAGCATCTATCTCATTTTTTTTGCTACTAGCCTTTGTAGCTAAAACCAGAAACTTCCATCTTTCTTACAATTTCCTAAACTGAAAAGATCAAGTTATAAACTCAGAATTGGATAGGTAAATAGCATGAAATAAACGTCTAGCACTATATCTCAATGCAGTCACCGCTCTTGCAAAATGTGCCTTCACTTATCTTTACTGGTGAACTCTCCTCAGAAGAGAGTAGGCTCTCCTCAGAAGTATACTGAAGCATACTCTGAAGTATACTTCACATGTAAATATGAACCGTTAAACACGCCTGTAAGTATACAGCCTGAAGGACCAACTCTGTAGTGGTGTTATTCTTGCTCCTGGCTCAGAATCATCATTCCAGCCTACTAAAGGCTGGTACACTTACCCAAACTTATGGACTACACGGAGTAAGCATGACCTAGCTCAATGTGTTAAGTGGTGGCACTGGTTCAGCAGCCAGATGCATTAAGGAACAGTATCACCACCTTTCCGTATACAGTCCATAATACTCTCCATCTTCCTGGTGAAGTCAGTGGAACCACATACATAAATAAGATTTGCAGGGCCAGCTCTGCAATTTACTGCTTTAGGATTTAAGGCCATATCCTGAAAATATACAAGAACTTAACTTCAAGGATGTGAGTGTCACCACTGAAATCAATGTGAGTTTACACACACACACTCAAATTAAGCATTTGCAGAAGTTTTGCAGAGCTACTAATGCAATAAAATAAAAGCAACTTTGCAGTTCACCTTTGATAAATATTCTTTATAAAAACAACATCTTTCCAGTTAAGTTCAAACAGAAAAAAAATTGACAGAGGAAGCAATATAATGTAATTTCATCTCGATGTCATTTTGGAAGACACAAGGCAATAGGAAAAAGCAGGATAGCTTATTTCTGGACTTTCTTGAGTTTTATAGCTGCCTCAGGGCTTGGCTTCGCCCTGCTCTTGCAAAAACAGCTAATGATTTGAATGCACGTCTACTGTTCTCCAAACACAACCAATGTCTAAAGGAGAAGTCCAAGGGAGGTGGCACTTCAATGGGCAAGAAACTGTCCACTCCCTAGTGTGCAGCATACAGCTTCCATAAGCTCAACATCCCCTCTCTCATCTTTTTCTTATTTCATTTACCCATCCAGTGGGATCTTATGAAATAAAACAAAACCTAAAAGAAACAAAATAAAATATGAGAAATCATGCTTTAAAATAAGTTAAATAAAAATCAATACAAAATCCAAATACAGATGAATATTTGACAATCAAACACATAAACATAAAATGTATTTAAAGCATGCATAAAATGTTACATAAAAACTGTACATGAATTAATGAAAATGACAACATTAGCTCTATCTTGTGGACAACAATTTCATTCATTAATTAAAAATGTGTAAGGCGTGTTACTCATTTGTCTTGAACATATGAAAATATTCATATTGAGCTGTGACACAATAAATCTAGAATTCTCCAGCTGGGGACTGTACTGTGCACGGGTCAGAAAAACCTCAGACAGATGCCCTGCCTTGTGCAAAGGCCTGTGGTGCAGAGTCAAGTTCTGTCTTTGGTCTGGTTCATCAATTACGTGAAGGAAACCCCGCCATACCACAGAGTTACTGTAAGTACAACACCAGGTCCCCCTCTAATCTTTGTCTGGCACCTTTGCACTGTGCACAGCCTTTCTGCTGGCTCCAAACAGGCTCCAGCCCTTAATGCTATTAAATGGTTTTGTAATAGCAGAAAAAAGTGGAGTCAGGGGAAATATTAATTACCTCAAAATTTATTGTTTCCAAATATCAACAGGAACGTAAAGCATAACAACTAAATATGATGGCACATTGAAACACAAGTAAAAATCCCTGGGTCACGTTCTGTTCTGAGATGAAAGTAAAACCCTGTGCACCTCCTCCCCAAATGTTACCTGACCATCCAAGGCTACGTTTCGCCCTATGTGAAATCCAACTATTTGACTCTATAGGTTAAATACGTCCTAGAACAGCAGTGTCTTACCCAGTCTGTTGTTATCTGATGCAGTTGAGTTATTATGTACATCACTGTTGACAGTCACCATTACTTGTTCTAATGACATTTGAAAAAAAACATGTGAGAGTTGTACTATTATTCTGCAAATGTAAACTTCATCAGTAGTTTTTGTTTAGTTTTGGTTTGGCTTTGTTTTTTAACCTTGCCTTAGTAAATTCTCAATGTTTATAAAGAGTGAAAGCTTATCTATATTCCACAGCATTTAAACAACTCAGAGCCAAATCTTGATTTGCCTTAAATGAATGGGGCTTATGCTATCAATTTCAAGAGGAGTTGAATTTGACTGTTAGCAATTAAGTAACAATGACTAATTCATTTACATTGCATTTTCTTGCTTGTTCTAACCTTGAGGCATTCTTAGTACTTCTACCCTGAAAGTAGCTAATGGCACATTCAGAATCATGCTAGCTTTGAGCCACCCCACATTTCCAGAAGGGTGTGGCAAAATTCCTTTTTCTCTGAAAAAAATCATAAGGTTTAGTGTAAGGCTCAAGAAAAAACAGTGATACCTGGCTAATTCAAAGGAAAAAATACATTATCAGCTGAAGCGAACATCATTTCAGAACAGCTAGGTTTCTGCACAGGTACTTCTGTTTCACCTGGAGAGGAAGCCTCTAGGTGAGGCTGCCACTGAGAAGACGGGATTCTTACGGTCATATCCACACGTAGTGATGAGTATCTTAAGAACTTGTAAGGAAGACTACATTATTGTTGGAATCTCTGCTTTTACTGAAGCTTACATCTTTCATGTCCTTGCTTACACTTGTACTGCCTCCTCTCACATAAATATCGTAAAGTGAATTAATATAGTAATATAGTAAATGAGAAAATGCAAAACCAAAAGCATATCACTGAAAATTCAGTTCACCACACAGTGTATTGACATCACAGACAAAAAAACCAACTGCAACGTCAAGAAAAGCACACAGCTGTAAAGTACGTTGACATTCCTGCCTGTACATACACGTGGAAAACTCCATCTAACAGAGTTTGAGGAAGACTAGGGATCTGTTTCTGAAAATGGTACTAAGGTGGCAGGCTTTTCCAGGCCTTTCTGCAGCATTTTTACTTAGTCACTGTAGTTAATAATTACCTCCTAAGTAATTTTTGGAGGAATGTTTGGAAATCACAGGTTAAATAGGAAAAAGAGAAGTATCACCAGGGTTTTCGCAGTCTAGAATTGAAAGTTACACCTCCCTTCAAATTTCCTAGACAATTCAGACCTCCTCTGTGGAATTCTTCTTTCCTGAATCTATGAGTGGCACATGTTTTTGGATGCAAAGTCAAAGGAATGATATATGCATTTATATAAAAACACACAACTAGACCACGGTTTTAACACTATAGCAAATCATTGCATGTGAAAGCTTTCCACATTCCTTACCTGTCTGCTGCAATCAAACAGCGAATCACATTGCTGTATTTAAAGTCAGCCCTGAATTTTCATTTGGGTAGTTGTTAACTGATGAACTACTACTAAGTACAGCACTATGCAAAACACAGGTATGCAACAGATCTGCTTATATTCTTAGCTGCATCTGAATGTATGTATTAGTAACTCTAGTAGTCACCAGTGATGCCTAGAACAACCAGTGTGGAAAGAGACTCAGACCTAGGACCTGAGCAGTAGAGAAGTCCACAACGGAGTCCTGCAAGTCCTATTGAAGGCACAAAAATTAATCACGATAAATACATGTTTAAAAGAAAAAAAAATGGTTGATAGAAGGGAATAATTAAAAAGGGAGGAGGGAAGAAAAAGTTTTTTTAAAAAACCCTATTT